>CM038718.1:41667556-41672556 GCA_021613375.1 Megaleporinus macrocephalus
GCGGTGCCTCAGCGAAGAATTCCTCCGACCCAGTCAGCAACTGCGCGCTCCACCATGGGTAGTTTGAGGTGAACCGAAGCTTTCAGGTTCAGCGCGTTCAAATGTCCTCATTTTCCAGACTTCTGGAAACGCATAAATAGCACTACATGTAAATCACTGCAATCATTAAGAGCACATATACATGATGTCTGCAGGTCTGGGCCCCACAGCTATCAGGCAGTGGATGGTGGAACCACCGCTGCATATCCTGTTTTTACAAGGGAAGAGTTGTTTCGTACCATCTGTTAGTGATTCTTATCTAACCGGGACTTGATGGAGGTGAACCACCTCAATGAAAGGTAGACTGCAGATGCCCACCCAAGACTAATACCCACAATCCTGTGTGATCTGGAGCCAATTTAGAGTCTGCCCTAATAGAAAAACCTCACTTGGCCCTCAGGGGGTGCATGTTTAATTGAAATGGCACTGCTAGGCTCTGTCCTCACTGCAGCTAACGTGTAGGCTCGCCACAAAACACATTAGCATTGCAAGATGAATTCCTTGGTGTTGGTTTGACTCCCTGTCAGTTTGAGGTTGGAGTGGTGATACCAGGCCTAATAGATGATCTCTGATGTTCTGTCTCAGTACAATAGTTACTACCAAAAAATAAAAGTGGTAATGAATACATCAAAGGCCGGTCATCATTGCTCAAACATGGCCAAGCTATGTCAGCAGTGTCTCAAAGCAGTGGTCAGACATGCTTGATGTTGGATAGATGTTCCATGCTTATGTAATGCAGTAGTAGATCCTCAGCCACAACTGGATCATGCTAACTTCATGCTTGCTCACTGCACAGGAGGTTCTGTAGAGTTTGCACGCCATTCATCCAATTCCTGGGGTGAACTGGGGTGGTCATCCAACCGAAACGACTACAAGATTATGATGTACAATGGTGGAGATCACAAAGAACCACTGGGAAACATCTACATCTAAGGATCTGCAGACCTATCCTACACTGGCCAATGTCTGAATTCATGAGTCCACCACCAGGCGAGCACTAAGCATGAGCAGCTGGTATGAAATAGCTCGGAGAAATCCACTACTGTCCAGAGAAAAAGCATTCCAGGTTGTTCAAAGTTTCTTTAAGACTACCAGGACGAGCCAGAAGACCACTGAAATAAGACTATATGGATATCTTTATGGCCTAAACGAGAGATATTCAATTTGGGGGAAACACTAAAGCCTGGCTCCAGCATAAGAACCTCAACCCTGCTGTGAAACATTGCGGTGGCAGTATCGCAGTTATCAGACTGTTCTGCTGCTGCTGCTGGACCAATGTTGGAATGTTTGCAGACCTTAATCCTGTGGGAACTTTGAGGCAGAAGCTGAGGTGTGACCTTCTTTTGAGAAAGCCCACCAGTCTAACCAGAGCTGAGGCAGTTCTGTGAGAAGAAGCTAGGCTGATATTTTCATCAGGCTTATGTTCAGAGCTGATGAACAGCTACAGGAGCTGTTTGGTTGATTTGGTCCCTGCTGCTCAAGCAGAGCTTCTTACTTGAGTAACTGGATTTAAAACCACATCATGTTTATGGCGTTCACTAAGGATCTGATCCAATTTTAGGTGGGCCAAAGTGTGGACCAACATGGGCTTGGACTACCAGCCCTGCTCTCAGGCCTTTATCGTCAAGACTAATGAACTAAATTTAGAATAAACGTGGATGTTAATAATTAAAGCTAAGTTTGGGACTACAGTTGGGGAAGGGCTGAGCTGGTTCCCTCTCTACAGACCTCTCGACAACTCGACCCCAGGTATCTTGCACAAAGGTCCAAAACCATTGCAGCACACTGTCACGCTGCTTCCATTGTGGGTTTCCTCGAACGGCTTTATAACCGTTATTCTCGGGCCTGGGACGTATCTAAAGTGCCCCTGTCTTCGCTTTTCATCCAAAGTCCGCGCCTGGTATCTGTCCTGGACTTTGACATGAGGGAAATGTGCTGAAAACGTGATGTTAGTCACCCTGTAGAAGACAGATAGCGTTGGCCTTATCAAGAGCCGGTCCCTTGAGCTCCTGGAGCAAACGATCTGTGCTTGCCAAGGCAGATAACTCAGCCCCGCAATGGAGAGAGCGAGAGAGAGAGCAAGAGAGCGAGAGAGCGAGAGAGAGAGAGAGAGAGAGAGAGAGAGAGAGAGACTCCAGTGGCGTAATGGAGATACACATTCACTCCACATCTTGATTGAATTTAAACTGGGTGATTTTGTCAATTGACTCCGTTCCGTAGGCAAACACTCAGACGATCTGACAGCTGCGAGGCTTCGTAGTTACCCAGCGGCGAGCGCATATGTAGGCCGGGACACGATAAACAAACAACGCTACAGATAATCACTGAGTAAATACATAACAGACACAACAAATACCCTCAAGTGCACTCGGGAATCGCGCTATAGAGCGTTCTCCAGAGAGCCGGCTCAGGAACATAAAGAGGCACTTGGGAAAACAAGAAGTCCCGGCCAATCCAAAAGCAGAACTGTTCAAACCATAAAACATATTAACGTATTGAAACATGGCGGTGGCAGTATCACAGTTTCAGGCTGTTCTACTGCTGCTGCTGGACCAAGAGAGCTTGCAATGTATGTTTGATGGAGGTGTGGATACTGGACTGTATCAAGTATCAAGTAACTCTCCAGAGGGAACGTTGCCTCAACATTTTGGAATGTTTGCAGACCTTAATCCTGTGGGAACGCTAAGGCAGAAGCTGAGGTGTGAAGTTCTTTTGGAAAAGCCCACCAGCCTAACCAGAGCTGAAGCAGTTCTGTGAGAAGAACCTGGGCTGATATTTCTTCAGGCTAATGTTTAGAGCTGATGAGCAGCTACAGGAGCTGTTTGGTTGATTTGGTAGAGAGAGAGAGAGACTCCAGTGGCGTAATGGAGATACACATTCACTCCACATCTTGATTGAATTTAAACTGGGTGATTTTGTCAATTGACTCCGTTCCGTAGGCAAACACTCAGACGATCTGACAGCTGCGAGGCTTCGTAGTTACCCAGCGGCGAGCGCATATGTAGGCCGGCACACGATAAACAAACAACGCTACAGATAATCACTGAGTAAATACATAACAGACACAACAAATACCCGGTATGGAGCGTTCTCCAGAGAACCGGCTCAGGAACATAAAGAGGCACTTGGGAAAACGAGAAGTCCCGGCCAATCCGAAAGCAGAACTGTTCAAACCATAAAACATATTAGCGTATTGATTTCCTCCTCCACGACTCCTTCTCTATTATCTCTGAGTTCAAAAACAGATGTAAGACGTTGCAGACGTATAGGAGTCCAACAAAAAAAAAAAAGCAAAGCTTCTCCAACATGGTTTCCTCGTGTGTCCACACCAGAAGGATAATGTGTCATATTCTCTGGAAAGCAAGGAAACAAGAGGTGAACCGGAGCCATAATTCACAGTAATAAGCACGTTAATGTTACTAATACAGTTATTGCTCTTGTTCTGCTTCTGAGTGGTTTGGAATGACGTGCTGTGTTTCATTAATGGGAAATACAGGACATTCTGGTCAACGGCTTGCCAAACACTTCAGCTTTGGGCTTTAACAGTGTGACGAGTGGTTTTCACGGATACTTTAACAGTCATTACCGCCTGTGAACCATGGATATTAGTGACAGATGTGGGTAAACGTGTTGGGGACTGTGAGATGGTGGTGTTTGTTGGTTAAATACGAGTCAGTGTGAGGGAAGACCAGTGATTTTCTATAGTCACTACAGTTCGGACCTTCCTTTCGTTCTTCAGCTACTGCTGTGGTTTGCAGTTCATGAATGAATGTAGGACAAAACTTGAGTGTAGCTTGAAATAATTCTATGTAAATGTGATTGCAGTCCTATGAAATTCTGTCTTAACCGACTGTAGCCCCACGGAACTCAGTTTAAAGTCCCAATAACATTGTCTGAACCGACTGTAGTCCCAAAGGATTCTTTTTGACTTTCAGTATAGCCCCACAAAATTCAGTTTGGACCAGTCTGAACCAACTATGGCAGAAAAAAAATTTGTTTAAACTCATTAGTAGCCCCACAAAAGTCTGCCTGAATTTGACTATAGCCAACAAAATTCTGTCTGAACTAACTATAGCCCCAATAACATTGTCTGAATCAATTGTAGTCCCAAAGGATTCTTTCTGAAACAACTATGGCACAAAATTCAGTTTGAATCAACTGTAGCCCAAAATAATTCTGCCTAAACTTGACTATAGCCAACAAAATTCTCTTTGAAAAAAAAAACCTGTCGGAACTCAACTGTAGACCAACAAAATTCTGTCTGAAATCGACTGTAGCCAACAAAATTCAGCCTAAATTTGGCTATAGCTAACAAAATTCTGTCAAAACTAACTGTAGCCAAAATAACATTGTCTGAATCAATTGTAGTGCCAAAGGATTCTTTCTGAACCAACTATGGCACCAAATTCAGTCTGAACTCGACTGTAGCCCAACGAAATTCAGTTTGAATCGACTGTAGACCAACAAAAGTCTGTCCAAACTCAGCAGTAGCCCCACAAAATTCTCTTTGAACTGACTGTAGCCAACAAAATTCAGTCTAAACCGACTGTAGCCCAACAAAATTTGGTCTGAACTCGACTACCCAACAAAATTCAGTCTGAAATCAACTATAGTTCCATAAAATTCACTCTGAACTTGACTGTAGCCCAACAAAATTCAGTCTGAATCAACTGTAGCCCAACAAAATTCAGTCTGAATCAACTGTAGCCCAACAAAATTCAGTCTGAATCAACTGTAGCCCAACAAAATTCAGTTTGGGTCGACTGTAGCCCAACAAAATTCAGTTTGGGTCGACTGTAGCCAACAAAATTCAGTCTGAACTCAACTGTAGCCAACAAAATTCAGTCTGAACTCAACTGCAGCCAACAAAATTCTGTCTGAACTCAACTGCAGCCAACAAAATTTAGTTTGAATCGACTGCAGCCCAAGAAAAGTCCATCTGAACTCGACTGCAGCCCAAG
>CM038718.1:41677556-41722556 GCA_021613375.1 Megaleporinus macrocephalus
GACAATATTGTTTGTGAATTGGATGAAAATTGCATGAAATGAAATTCTAAAGTGATCCTAAACTTTTGAACGGTAGTGTATAAGCTGATTCCACTGTAGGTAAGGTAGTAAATCACTGTATGTATAGTGACGTAGAACAACATTGGTGGAATTACAGTAAATTACTAATAAATAAACAAAATACAAAATTATCTGTATGTCTGTTTATTATTAGATAAATCCAATTAAAGATCACTTTATAAACTAAACTAGATACTCCACATTACATGGCACTGCTGTTGGAAAACTTTTAAACTATACATGCAGTGTCTAGATTATATACACATATAACCAAAAAAAATATTATTTTCTTTTGTGTCATGATGCTGAAATGAAATGATAAATAAATGTATGTTAAAGTTTCCTGACTAGACTAGACTAACATTAACGTTAGACAGTAAGGCTGTGTCCCAAACAGCACCCTCTGGAACATTACATACTGACTACTGACAGCACTTCTAACAATAGTGTTCTTTAATTTATTTATTCGTTAATTTATTAATTTATTCTGTTTTATTTGTTTATGTATGTAGTGTAGTAGCAGTCTGCAGTTTGGGGCGTGGCCAGAGAGTAATGTAACTTGCTCTCTGACTAAAGTTAATATAAATGTTAACTAACCCAAACCCTCCTAGTCTGTTACCATAACAACACATTATACTAAAGCTATTTGCTCTTATCGCTGACCTCGCGTTTAAAGTTGGCGCGAGCTACCCAACGCTCCAGCATCACAAAAATATCAGATTTATTTATAAATTAACTCTTTTATTCTAAATATTTAACATATGGACGCAGCCGTTATCTCTGGCGCGCAATGCCTGCTGGGTAGATGAGGTCAGATGGTGTCAGTGCTGAACTGGACTGTGGTGTGAAGGAGTGAGTGTTAGTTACTAATCTAGCTTAAAGAAAACCATGTAGATTGTGTTGTTGATGTTGTTTCAGTGAAAGGCAGTGTGAAGACTGATATTAGTCTAAACAGCTTCACAAACATAAACAAGGAGAATAGTTAGTGAAGCAGCGTGTGGACCAACACAGCTACCCAAAGACCCCCGCTCTGCTCTCCTCACTTCAGTCTGGATGAGTTTGAGTGGTCCAGTAGACCACCATTGGTGAGAGACTTGACGAAGGCTGTTGGTTTTAAGCGGAGACTAAAACACAATGCAGTATCACAGTTTCCCCACACAGGAAGTCCAAAAGCTCCAGATTATGGAGAACCGCGAGAAGAACCCTGAACGTGAACATGTGCTGGATTCTCTCCTGAGAACATTTAGCGTTAGCGTCAGCTGCTTCTCCTGGTTTGTGGATCCTGAAGGTGAAAGTAGAGTCTTAGTAGTGAACATACTACTCACTAATAAAGGAGTGTGAAGCTCAGAGACACTCCCGTTCAGTGTATCTAGCTGTTTACTGAGTGTGAATGTTTCCTGCTAGAAAGCGGAGCTCCTTTAACAGACACTCTCCTTCTCCGTCAACACCAACACACAGCTTCACAACAACTCCAGCACTGTGTCACTCTCTCCTCCACCCTCTCTGTTCACCATTTACACTAACGTGATGTGTGATGTCACCGCTGATGTCAGAAATGTTGAGTTCTAGCTCAAACTGTAAAGACTGAACAGTAGCATGTTTAGCTAGCTGTGCTCAAGCGTGACGGCCGGTTACTGCAACCATTTGACGTCACTACCCGCTGATCACGTCAGTAGATACAACAATGGAGACCCACGTGCAGCGGATTTTACACAAAATCTAATAAATCTGATACTTTTAGTGATTTTTAACAACGTGTTTAATAATTTAGAGTCATTTACACCATATTAAGGCTTACATGTGTTACCAGCCTCTGCAGGTCTCTGAGACGTGATGTTATGAGCTGAAAACAAACTTCAAATAAACAAACTTATAAATAGTTTATGTGGGGACACACTAATCACTAATCACAAGCAGCGCCGAGTGTAACGGAGCTGCACGGACACTGAGCTGGCCTTTCACTCCGTCCACACAGGCCTCCAGAAGGGGGGAGATGTATGCTGAGTCACGCTCACGACACGCAGCCAACACATAAACAAAATCACACTGCCATCTCTGTGTCCCCCCGGTTACCCCCCTCGGGGCCTCTGGGCTCGTCCTCACTCCACTCGGCTGTGTGCGTGCAGCATCTCTCTCTGTGACCTCCTGAAGGAATAAGTGGGTGAACGTTTCTTTACTGTACGGGTTTTTGGTTCTTTAGTTGAGAACTGGAGCTGCTAGGCTAACGGCGCTAACAAACACTGGACCTAAATAGTCACCGAAACTGTAGCCACAGCGTCTTTACATAGATCAGCTACACAACACATAGTAAACCTTACATCTACACTCACTGACCACTGTATCAGCTCCACTGACCATACAGGACCTCCACTCACTGTCCACTGTATCAGCTCCACTGACCATACAGGACCTACACTCACTGTCCACTGTATCAGCTCCACTGACCATGCAGGACCTCCACTCACTGTCCACTGTATCAGCTCCACTGACCATACAGGACCTCCACTCACTGACCACTGTATCAGCTCCACTGACCATACAGGACCTCCACTCACTGTCCACTGTATCAGCTCCACTGACCATACAGGACCTCCACTCACTGTCCACTGTATCAGCTCCACTGACCATACAGGACCTCCACTCACTGTCCACTGTATCAGCTCCACTGACCATACAGGACCTTCACTCACTGTCCACTGTATCAGCTCCACTGACCATACAGGACCTCCACTCACTGTCCACTGTATCAGCTCCACTGACCATACAGGACCTCCACTCACTGTCCACTGTATCAGCTCCACTGACCATACAGGACCTCCACTCACTGTCCACTGTATCAGCTCCACTGACCATACAGGAGCTCCACTTACAGACTGTAGTTCATCTGAGTCTCTGTATACTTTATTACTCTGTTCTTTAATAATTAGGACCCCCACAGGACCACCACAGAGCAAATACTATTAGGGAGGTGGGTCATTCTCAGCACTGCAGTGATACTGACATGGTGGTGGTAGCAGTGTTAGTAGTGTGTTGTGCTGGTGTGAGGGGATCAGAGTGTTTAAACACCTCAGTGTCACTGCTGGACGGAGAATCATCCACCAACCAAAACTATCCAGTCAGCAGTGTCCTGTGGGCGGCGTCCTTTGTCCACTGATGAAGGACTAGAGGAATCTAACAGAATTTTTTTTAACTACGATTGGGTTTGGATGGTTATTTGTCAGGCCACAGTTAGAATTGGATAGAATTTTGTTGTGCAGACAGAGTTTTGTTGACCCTCCATTGGACTAAGTATTTTCTTGGGCGACAGTCAGGTTTAGACATAATTTTTCAAGTTACAGTCGGCTTTTAAATTTTGTTGGGCTACAGTCAGATTCAAGTTTAAATATTTTGGGCCTCAGTCAGGTTTATATAGAATTTTCTTGGCAACAATCGATTTAGACAGAATTTTGTTGAGCCACAATCAGGTTTGGATGGAATTTTGATAAGCCACAGCTAGATTAAGAAATGTGTCCGGCCACCGTTAAGTTTGGATGGAATTTTGGTGACTATGTTCAGTTTAGACAGAATTTTGTTGAGCAGCAATCTAGTTTGGACTGAATTAGTTTTGGACCAAATTTCGTCAGACTACAGTCAGATTCGCGTGGAATTTTTTTGGCTACTATCAGTTACTATCAACTTTTTTTGGGCTAATTTTTTTTTAAGAATTTTGTTGGGCTTCAGTCGATTTTGGAATGAATGTAAATGATCACATTTTATTGTGTTACAGTTGGATTAAAAATGTAGTCAGGCTTCAATCACATTCAGACAGAAATGTGTTGGGCCTCAGTTGGGTTCAGATTAAATTTTGTTGGGCTATAGTTGAGTTTGGATGGAGTATTTTGGGCATGGTCAGTTTAGAATTTATTTACTACATTTAGATTAAGAATTTTCTTGGGTTTGCACCAAATTTTGTTGGGTTACGGTTGGATTAAGTATTTTGTCAGGCCACAATCACATTTAGATGGAATTTTGTTGGGCTACAATCAGATTAAGACTTTTGTTGAGCCGCAATCAAATTTGGCCTGAATTGTTTCAGAGTACTGTTAGATTCAGAAAGTAGCTTGAGTTACAGTCAGGTTTGGATGGAATATTGTTTACTGCATTTAGTTCAGACAGAACTTTTTTTTGATGGGAATTTGAATTTGTTTTGCACCACAATTAGCACTTTTGTTGCTATATAAGAAAAATATATGATTATTAATGCATGTAGTTTGCATGATGCTAATTGGTGGGATATAACCTTCCATCAGTAGATACATAACCCCCATAACTCCAGTCAGATAAGCGTCCACATCACCAGGATAGAGTCTTACAAACTAAATTAGATATGGACAATGTAAAGGGTCATGATGGAGGTTTGATGATCTCATCTCAGCATGTCGTTGTCCGTGGGATCAGCTCGTTCCGGTGTCGAGAGCCAAAGCAGCAGGCCGGGGGGAGCTGGGGTGAAGCGTGAGGCCGTCGGCCCAGTCCAGGGAATGATATCATGGAGTTGGCAATGAAGGTGTGAGAGCAGGTGCAGAGAAAAGAGGCAGGATGGCATACGGCTAAAGGGCATAAATACACACTCAGACACACATGAGCACACACATACACCGAGTGTACGGAGTGGGAAAATCGCACGGTAGGGGGATGTGGGAGGACCCCTCGCTAAAGACCACGGAAATAGATACAGCACTTTCCCCCAACAGCATAAAGAACCTCATCCAAACATGACCTTGGAAAAGCATCCAAAAGTCAATGGGACCTGAGAGAGCTTACTGTATACACGCTGGCAGGAACAAAGAGCTGCTCGGACGTACATGCCTTATACGATATTTAGCAACTGGGATTGTTTATGGCGTTCCTTTCTGTTTACTTAAAGCAGGAAAACCAGGAAAATGGCAGGATATTCCAGGAAGACAATGCAGAGGTCTGGAAATTTAGGAGATGCCCAGAATTCCCATAATCATGTGATTAATTCCATTAAGAAATTGGAAGACTTTGGAGAAGAAACATTCAACCACTATAGAAGATCCGTGGATATCAGAGAGGAATTAAAGGAAAGCTCTGCCCACAGTACATGTGCTGGTCAATTTAATAAATTCAAATATTAATCTAATTTATTAATGAGTGGAAACAGAGAGGTTCAGAGCTGGTTCAGTGTGAAACGGTTCAGGTGGGGTCTACAGTGTTTACAGGAGCCCAAGAAGACCTACAGACTCTCTGACCTGCCCCAGCACTCACCTCCATCCGGCTGAGCCTTCCCTCTGGCGTCCCCGTGGAGTGAGGTTGGTTGACCAGCAGACTTCCGGACTCGTTGCCTGTAGGGGTGTCGTTTTTGAATATGGTGAACGATATTATACCTTGAAATATCGTGCCATATCACCCATCCCTAATTATCACATCAGGTACTACTTTTACTGTTTTTAGAAAAAAATAATTCACACTTTTCTCATTTCCCATTATATATCTACTAGAGAAAGATTTTATCTCCAGTATCATTCACTTTACTTCAGTCCTGCATATATGGAGATATCTGGAGTGCATTATTTAGTATCGTGACATTCTGGATCATTAACTTCTGTTACAATCTGATGAAAATTCTTGTATTTTATTAAATCTCAGTTAGGGGTGTGTCATATCACATCATATGCATTAATATAATTGAATTTTGTTGCAGTAGTGTATTCTTGAATTTTTTTTTTTTAATTCAATGTTTTGTCATATCGCCAAGAGTATCGCTATCGTGATATTATTGTAGGGCCATATCGCCCACCCGTAGTTCTAGTTCCCGTAGTGAGTTTGTGTCCCTTTAATGTTTTTTTTAACTGTTTTTAGTTAGCGCTCAGCACTGGATTATCACCTGGATTATCAAGGTGCCCTCCGTTGAGGCTGTCCACAGGCTATTCCACTGTTCGAACTGTCCACACAGGGCTGGTTCCTGTCTCCTTTCCCCAGGACGTGAGGTGCTGCTCTGGCTTCCCGCGCACAGCCAGGAGACCGAGTGTGGATCCTGAGAGGCAACCCGGCGAACACCAGCGGTCTCACTCTCCATCTAGCCTGCTCCAAGAACCACATCACAGCCTTCATCGGGCCCACTGCTCTGATTCATCTGGACTCCTCGCTCTGGCAAGCCCCTGAACTCTTTTGTTACTGATTATTTACTGCTCTGAGTAAATAAAGCCTTGCACATGGATCGTATTTCACCTCTTGAGTCTGAGTCCTTACATACGCTATGGGTCTGTCTCAAATCCTAGTGAGTGTCTAAGTAGGCTGTCTAGATAGTCAGCTGTGTAAGTAGCAGTGTTCTCTCCTCATCTCTCCTCATAAAACAGATTACTGAGACTCTCTAGTTAGAGAGAGACTGCGTCACGGCTTGTTCCCGCCCACTGCAGCACGCGACCAGTGGTTTAGTTGGTTGCTAAGCTACCAGCCGGCATCCAAAACAATAGCCCGAGGCTTAAAAATCCGGTAGCATAAATGCTAATGTCTGGAGTATAAAAGTGTAAATGGTGAAGGACTCGTTACAGAGTTGATAATAAAAAACTGTTTTGTGTGATTATATGACCAGAAACACATTAAAACTCCAGAGAGAATCAAAATAACTCACATTTTAAAACCACTTCACTGCTCCTAGATCAGCCTGCGGTGCATCATGGGATTGTCTTAGCGGCTGAGGAAGCGTTCAATACTTCTTTAAAATCAGGTCTAAATAAGGTTTCTCAGTAGACAGCATGTTTAAGGTATGTAAGAATTGGGACAGTCTACATGTCGAGAGCGCATACTATGACGTAAAATGCTGCGTATGTAGGAGCTCAGTAGGATTTGAGACACAGCCTGAGAGAAACACACAGCACGATACAATAAATAGAATAAAGAATAAGAATAATGAGAGTAATGAGGAGTCAGAAGAGGTGCTGATGAAATATATGAAACTCTGTGCTTCTATGTGTACAGATATTCTACACATAGTGAGTCTGAGTAGAGATATATTATAAGATATTATGTTACAAAGGAGTTCCTGCAATACAGTGAGGTTCAGTTCAACTATCTGGAACTGAGCGTTTAATACCAAGTCTCTGTGAACGCCTCTTCTTATAACACAAGCTTGAGAATTTCATTTAGCTTCTGTTTCTGATCAAAACAAAACATTTATTTCTAATTTTCATGAAAATGTAATGACCTCCCCTCCATTTCCAAAATCAAATTTTTGGTTTCACTCAAGATACATATGGAGTCTGAGTTATAGTTATAGTTTCCGACTGACATTGACAAATCGCTGATGGTGGTCAACGCAACTTGGCATCAGGTCAGCCAGAGTGGAGCAGTTCTGTTTTACACTGTATTACACTGACCTGAGAGCAGACGTCATTAACTCAAGTCAACAGATTCAATTAGTACAGAAGTATAGAAGTGTACTCAGTAGTGTAGTAGGTAAAGTATAGAAGTGTACTCAGTAGTGTAGTAGGTGAAGTATAGGAGTGTACTCATTAGTGTAGTAGGTGAAGTATAGAAGTGTACTCATTAGTGTAGTAGGTGAAGTATAGAAGTGTATTCATTAGTGTAGTAGGTGAAGTATAGTAGTGTATTCATTAGTGTAGTAGGTGAAGTATAGTAGTGTATTTATTAGTGTAGTAGATGAAGTATAGAAGTGTACTCATTAGTGTAGTAGGTGAAGTATAGAAGTGTATTCATTAGGGTAGTAGGTGAAGTATAGAAGTGTACTCATTAGGGTAGTAGGTGAAGTATAGAAGTGTACTCATTAGTGTAGTAGGTGAAGTATAGAAGTGTATTCATTAGTGTAGTAGGTGAAGTATAGAAGTGTATTCATTAGTGTAGTAGGTGAAGTATAGAAGTGTATTCATTAGTGTAGTAGGTGAAGTATAGAAGTGTACTCATTAGTGTAGTAGGTGAAGTATAGAAGTGTACTCATTAGGGTAGTAGATGAAGTACAGTAGTGTATTCATTAGTGTAGTAGGTGAAGTATAGAAGTGTACTCATTAGTGTAGTAGGTGAAGTATAGAAGTGTATTCATTAGTGTAGTAGGTGAAGTATAGAAGTGTACTCATTAGTGTAGTAGGTGAAGTATAGAAGTGTACTCATTAGTGTAGTAGGTGAAGTACAGTAGTGTATTCATTAGTGTAGTAGGTGAAGTATAGAAGTGTACTCATTAGTGTAGTAGGTGAAGTATAGAAGTGTATTCATTAGTGTAGTAGGTGAAGTATAGAAGTGTATTCATTAGTGTAGTAGGTGAAGTATAGAAGTGTACTCATTAGTGTAGTAGATGAAGTATAGAAGTGTATTCATTAGTGTAGTAGGTAAAGTATAGTAGTGTATTCATTAGTGTAGTAGATGAAGTATAGTAGTGTATTCATTAGTGTAGTAGGTGAAGTATAGTAGTGTACTCATTAGTGTAGTAGATGAAGTATAGAAGTGTGTTCATTAGTGTAGTAGGTGAAGTATAGTAGTGTACTCATTAGTGTAGTAGGTGAAGTATAGAAATGTATTCATTAGTGTAGTAGGTGGAGTATAGAAGTGTGTTCATTAGTGTAGTAGGTGAAGTATAGAAGTGTACTCATTAGTGTAGTAGGTGAAGTATAGAAGTGTGTTCATTAGTGTAGTAGGTGAAGTATAGAAATGTATTCATTAGTGTAGTAGGTGGAGTATAGTAGTGTACTCATTAGTGTAGTAGGTGAAGTATAGAAGTGTATTCATTAGTGTAGTAGGTGAAGTATAGAAGTGTGTTCATTAGTGTAGTAGGTGAAGTATAGAAATGTATTCATTAGTGTAGTAGGTGGAGTATAGTAGTGTACTCATTAGTGTAGTAGGTGAAGTATAGAAGTGTATTCATTAGTGTAGTAGGTGAAGTATAGAAGTGTATTCATTAGTGTAGTAGGTGAAGTATAGTAGTGTACTCATTAGTGTAGTAGATGAAGTATAGAAGTGTGTTCATTAGTGTAGTAGGTGAAGTATAGTAGTGTACTCATTAGTGTAGTAGATGAAGTATAGAAGTGTATTCATTAGTGTAGTAGGTGAAGTATAGAAGGGTACTCATTAGTGTAGTAGGTAAAGTATAGTAGTGTATTCATTAGTGTAGTAGATGAAGTATAGTAGTGTACTCATTAGTGTAGTAGATGAAGTATAGAAGTGTATTCATTAGTGTAGTAGGTGACATATAGAAGTGTATTCATTAGTGTAGTAGGTGAAGTATAGAAGTGTATTCATTAGTGTAGTAGGTGAAGTATAGAAGTGTATTCATTAGGGTAGTAGGTGAAGTATAGAAGTGTACTCATTAGGGTAGTAGGTGAAGTATAGAAGTGTACTCATTAGTGTAGTAGGTGAAGTATAGAAGTGTATTCATTAGTGTAGTAGGTGAAGTATAGAAGTGTATTCATTAGTGTAGTAGGTGAAATATAGAAGTGTATTCATTAGTGTAGTAGGTGAAGTATAGAAGTGTACTCATTAGGGTAGTAGGTGAAGTACAGTAGTGTATTCATTAGTGTAGTAGGTGAAGTATAGAAGTGTACTCATTAGTGTAGTAGGTGAAGTATAGAAGTGTATTCATTAGTGTAGTAGGTGAAGTATAGAAGGGTACTCATTAGTGTAGTAGGTAAAGTATAGTAGTGTATTCATTAGTGTAGTAGATGAAGTATAGTAGTGTACTCATTAGTGTAGTAGATGAAGTATAGAAGTGTATTCATTAGTGTAGTAGGTGACGTATAGAAGTGTATTCATTAGTGTAGTAGGTGAAGTATAGAAGTGTATTCATTAGTGTAGTAGGTGAAGTATAGAAGTGTATTCATTAGGGTAGTAGGTGAAGTATAGAAGTGTACTCATTAGGGTAGTAGGTGAAGTATAGAAGTGTACTCATTAGTGTAGTAGGTGAAGTATAGAAGTGTATTCATTAGTGTAGTAGGTGAAGTATAGAAGTGTATTCATTAGTGTAGTAGGTGAAATATAGAAGTGTATTCATTAGTGTAGTAGGTGAAGTATAGAAGTGTACTCATTAGGGTAGTAGGTGAAGTACAGTAGTGTATTCATTAGTGTAGTAGGTGAAGTATAGAAGTGTACTCATTAGTGTAGTAGGTGAAGTATAGAAGTGTACTCATTAGTGTAGTAGATGAAGTATAGAAGTGTATTCATTAGTGTAGTAGGTAAAGTATAGTAGTGTATTCATTAGTGTAGTAGATGAAGTATAGTAGTGTATTCATTAGTGTAGTAGGTGAAGTATAGTAGTGTACTCATTAGTGTAGTAGATGAAGTATAGAAGTGTGTTCATTAGTGTAGTAGGTGAAGTATAGTAGTGTACTCATTAGTGTAGTAGGTGAAGTATAGAAATGTGTTCATTAGTGTAGTAGGTGGAGTATAGAAGTGTGTTCATTAGTGTAGTAGGTGAAGTATAGAAGTGTACTCATTAGTGTAGTAGGTGAAGTATAGAAGTGTGTTCATTAGTGTAGTAGGTGAAGTATAGAAATGTATTCATTAGTGTAGTAGGTGGAGTATAGTAGTGTACTCATTAGTGTAGTAGGTGAAGTATAGTAGTGTAATCATTAGTGTAGTAGGTGAAGTATAGAAGTGTATTCATTAGTGTAGTAGGTGAAGTATAGAAGTGTACTCATTAGTGTAGTAGATGAAGTATAGAAGTGTATTCATTAGTGTAGTAGGTAAAGTATAGTAGTGTATTCATTAGTGTAGTAGATGAAGTATAGTAGTGTATTCATTAGTGTAGTAGGTGAAGTATAGTAGTGTACTCATTAGTGTAGTAGATGAAGTATAGAAGTGTGTTCATTAGTGTAGTAGGTGAAGTATAGTAGTGTACTCATTAGTGTAGTAGGTGAAGTATAGAAATGTATTCATTAGTGTAGTAGGTGGAGTATAGAAGTGTGTTCATTAGTGTAGTAGGTGAAGTATAGAAGTGTACTCATTAGTGTAGTAGATGAAGTATAGAAGTGTGTTCATTAGTGTAGTAGGTGAAGTATAGTAGTGTACTCATTAATGTAGTAGGTGAAGTATAGAAATGTATTCATTAGTGTAGTAGGTGAAGTATAGAAGTGTATTCATTAGTGTAGTAGGTGAAGTATAGAAGTGTGTTCATTAGTGTAGTAGGTGAAGTATAGAAATGTATTCATTAGTGTAGTAGGTGGAGTATAGTAGTGTACTCATTAGTGTAGTAGGTGAAGTATAGAAGTGTATTTATTAGTGTAGTAGGTGAAGTATAGAAGTGTATTCATTAGTGTAGTAGGTAAAGTATAGTAGTGTATTCATTAGTGTAGTAGATGAAGTATAGTAGTGTATTCATTAGTGTAGTAGGTGAAGTATAGTAGTGTACTCATTAGTGTAGTAGATGAAGTATAGAAGTGTGTTCATTAGTGTAGTAGGTGAAGTATAGAAATGTATTCATTAGTGTAGTAGGTGGAGTATAGAAGTGTGTTCATTAGTGTAGTAGGTGGAGTATAGAAGTGTGTTCATTAGTGTAGTAGGTGAAGTATAGAAGTGTATTTATTAGTGTAGTAGGTGAAGTATAGAAGTGTATTTATTAGTGTAGTAGGTGAAGTATAGAAGTGTACTCATTAGTGTAGTAGGTGAAGTATAGAAGTGTATTCATTAGTGTAGTAGGTGAAGTATAGAAGTGTGTTCATTAGTGTAGTAGGTGAAGTATAGAAATGTATTCATTAGTGTAGTAGGTGGAGTATAGTAGTGTACTCATTAGTGTAGTAGGTGAAGTATAGAAGTGTATTCATTAGTGTAGTAGGTGAAGTATAGAAGTGTATTCATTAGTGTAGTAGGTGAAGTATAGTAGTGTACTCATTAGTGTAGTAGATGAAGTATAGAAGTGTGTTCATTAGTGTAGTAGGTGAAGTATAGTAGTGTACTCATTAGTGTAGTAGATGAAGTATAGAAGTGTATTCATTAGTGTAGTAGGTGAAGTATAGAAGGGTACTCATTAGTGTAGTAGGTAAAGTATAGTAGTGTATTCATTAGTGTAGTAGATGAAGTATAGTAGTGTACTCATTAGTGTAGTAGATGAAGTATAGAAGTGTATTCATTAGTGTAGTAGGTGACGTATAGAAGTGTATTCATTAGTGTAGTAGGTGAAGTATAGAAGTGTATTCATTAGTGTAGTAGGTGAAGTATAGAAGTGTATTCATTAGTGTAGTAGGTGAAGTATAGAAGTGTACTCATTAGTGTAGTAGATGAAGTATAGAAGTGTATTCATTAGTGTAGTAGGTGAAGTATAGAAGTGTAATCATTAGTGTAGTAGGTGAAGTATAGTAGTGTATTCATTAGTGTAGTAGGTGAAGTATAGAAGTGTATTCATTAGTGTAGTAGGTGAAGTATAGAAGTGTAATCATTAGTGTAGTAGGTGAAGTATAGAAGTGTATTCATTAGTGTAGTAGGTGAAGTATAGAAGTGTAATCATTAGTGTAGTAGGTGACGTATAGAAGTGTATTCATTAGTGTAGTAGGTGAAGTATAGAAGTGTATTCAGTAGTGTAGTAGATTAAGTATAGAAGTGTATTCATTAGTGTAGTAGGTGAAGTATAGAAGTGTATTATTAGTGTAGTAGGTGAAGTATAGAAGTGTATTATTAGTGTAGTAGGTGAAATATAGAAGTGTAATCATTAGTGTAGTAGGTGACGTATAGAAGTGTAATCATTAGTGTAGTAGGTGACGTATAGAAGTGTATTCATTAGTGTAGTAGGTGAAGTATAGAAGTGTATTCAGTAGTGTAGTAGATTAAGTATAGAAGTGTATTCATTAGTGTAGTAGGTGAGGTATAGAAGTGTATTCATTAGTGTAGTAGGTGAAGTATAGAAGTGTATTATTAGTGTAGTAGGTGAAGTATAGAAGTGTATTCATTAGTGTAGTAGGTGAAGTATAGAAGTGTATTCATTAGTGTAGTAGGTGAAGTATAGAAGTGTATTCATTAGTGTAGTAGGTGAAGTATAGAAGTGTATTCATTAGTGTAGTAGGTGAAGTATAGAAGTGTATTCATTAGTGTAGTAGGTGAAGTATAGAAGTGTATTCATTAGTGTAGTAGGTGAAGTATAGAAGTGTATTCATTAGTGTAGTAGGTGAAGTATAGAAGTGTATTCATTAGTGTAGTAGGAGAAGTATAGAAGTGTATTCATTAGTGTAGTAGGTGAAGTATAGAAGTGTATTCATTAGTGTAGTAGGTGAAGTATAGAAGTGTATTCATTAGTGTAGTAGGTGAAGTATAGAAGTGTATTCATTAGTGTAGTAGGTGAAGTATAGAAGTGTATTCATTAGTGTAGTAGGTGAAGTATAGAAGTGTATTCATTAGTGTAGTAGGTGAAGTATAGAAGTGTATTCATTAGTGTAGTAGGTGAAGTATAGAAGTGTATTCATTAGTGTAGTAGGAGAAGTATAGAAGTGTATTCATTAGTGTAGTAGGTGAAGTATAGAAGTGTATTCATTAGTGTAGTAGGTGAAGTATAGAAGTGTATTCATTAGTGTAGTAGGTGAAGTATAGAAGTGTATTCATTAGTGTAGTAGGAGAAGTATAGAAGTGTATTCATTAGTGTAGTAGGAGAAGTATAGAAGTGTATTCATTAGTGTAGTAGGTGAAGTATAGAAGTGTATTCATTAGTGTAGTAGGTGAAGTATAGAAGTGTATTCATTAGTGTAGTAGGTGAAGTATAGAAGTGTATTCATTAGTGTAGTAGGTGAAGTATAGAAGTGTATTCATTAGTGTAGTAGGAGAAGTATAGAAGTGTATTCATTAGTGTAGTAGGTGAAGTACATACTCTTCCCGTGTTTACATTAATGTATCAGTGATCACCGCGAAAAACACAACAACCACCTTTGAGCACTTCTCTTGGACGGCCAGTGTGTTTGGAGCCGTTCAGCACTGGAGCCCCCCTGGACTTCAGAACTCATCCCGGTCCAAACATCTGGAGAACATCAGCGTTCTGAAAACAAATAGCTGCTACCGGTCCTGGAACTGCTGCCACTGGGTTCGCGGTGTAAAGTAAACGACTGCTCTTTTCTTTTTTTGTCTTTCTGTGCGCGTGTCAGGATGGCAGGAAGAACATGAAGGAAAGTGAGATGATTTGTCCCGGAGCCAAAGGAATCAAACAGGAGCTTGGAAGCTGAGGATGTGCGTAAAGAAGAAGCATCTGCGGGAGCACCCAGAGCCCTGTTTGCTTGTAACCTTCATGGATGGACACAGGAAGCTTTGTCTCGTATTCCGGCGTGCTATCGGAACAATCCGGCCTTGCGACTGGCCAAGTAACTAAAGGAGGTGAAAGTTTGACCTAAAATAATCCAAATTTGCAAATTTTCCTCTTATCCTGAAGGTCTGGTGCTTCCTCGGGTTTGCACTGGAACCCAAACTGGGGGTCTCCATGTCTACAGCACAAACACAGCCATTTTATTTACAGTCCAAACCGCCAGTGAACCTACATGCGTCGTAGTGTTCCGCTGATGTCATGCAGTCGCGCTGCCACTGTATTGATGGGCAAGTTCACTCAGCAGCGCAGTGGTGGTTTGTAACGAGATAATTAAGCCATAACTGATCCAGGAAAAGCAGCACACCATGTTTTACGTCTGAGCTCTCAGTTTAAAACTAACCTTGAAAGCATATTAACTCATACATTTGAGTATTTTATATTTAAGTGGCTTGTTTTATTTGATTTGTTGCTCTAGTGATGATGAATGAAAGCTGAAATCTAAACAGCGGATGTTTCCTGCTGCTCTGTTCCAAACCGCATACTAGAACATTATATAAAAACACTGAATATACTGTTACAAATGAAATGTAGTAGGTGTAGTAGGTGTAGTACTCATTGTACTTATTAGTGTAGTAGGTGAGAGTATAGAAGTGTACTCATTAGTGTAGTAGGTGAAGTATAGAAGTGTATTCATTAGTGTAGTAGGTGAAGTATAGAAGTGTATTCATTAGTGTAGTAGGTGAGAGTATAGAAGTGTATTCATTAGTGTAGTAGGTGAAGTATAGAAGTGTATTCATTAGTGTAGTAGGTGAAGTATAGAAGTGTATTCATTAGTGTAGTAGGTGAAGTATAGAATTGTAATCATTAGTGTAGTAGGTGAAGTATAGAATTGTAATCATTAGTGTAGTAGGTGAAGTATAGAAGTGTACTCATTAGTGTAGTAGGTGAAGTATAGAAGTGTATTCATTAGTGTAGTAGGTGAAGTATAGAAGTGTATTCATTAGTGTAGTAGGTGAAGTATAGAATTGTAATCATTAGTGTAGTATGTGAAGTATAGAATTGTAATCATTAGTGTAGTAGGTGAAGTATAGAAGTGTACTCATTAGTGTAATAGGTGAAGTATAGAAGTGTATGTATTAGTGTAGTAGGTGAAGTATAGAATTGTAATCATTAGTGTAGTAGGTGAAGTATAGAATTGTAATTATTAGTGTAGTAGGTGAAGTATAGAATTGTAATCATTAGTGTAGTATGTGAAGTATAGAATTGTAATCATTAGTGTAGTAGGTGAAGTATAGAAGTGTACTCATTAGTGTAGTAGGTGAAGTATAGAAGTGTATGTATTAGTGTAGTAGGTGAAGTATAGAATTGTAATCATTAGTGTAGTAGGTGAAGTATAGAATTGTAATTATTAGTGTAGTAGGTGAAGTATAGAATTGTAATCATTAGTGTAGTAGGTGAAGTATAGAAGTGTATGTATTAGTGTAGTAGGTGAAGTATAGAAGTGTACTCATTAGTGTAGTAGGTGAAGTATAGAAGTGTATTCATTAGTGTAGTAGGTGAAGTATAGAAGTGTATTCATTAGTGTAGTAGGTGAAGCATAGAAGTGTATTCATTAGTGTAGTAGGTGAAATATAGAAGTGTATTCATTAGTGTAGTAGGTGAAGTATAGAAGTGTATTCATTAGTGTAGTATGTGAAGTATAGAAGTGTATTCATTAGTGTAGTAGGTGAAGCATAGAAGTGTATTCATTAGTGTAGTAGGTGAAATATAGAAGTGTATTCATTAGTGTAGTAGGTGAAGTATAGAATTGTAATTATTAGTGTAGTAGGTGAAGTATAGAATTGTAATCATTAGTGTAGTAGGTGAAGTATAGAAGTGTATGTATTAGTGTAGTAGGTGAAGTATAGAAGTGTACTCATTAGTGTAGTAGGTGAAGTATAGAAGTGTATTCATTAGTGTAGTAGGTGAAGCATAGAAGTGTATTCATTAGTGTAGTAGGTGAAATATAGAAGTGTATTCATTAGTGTAGTAGGTGAAGTATAGAAGTGTATTCATTAGTGTAGTAGGTGAAGTATAGAAGTGTACTCATTAGTGTAGTAGGTGAAGTATAGAAGTGTATTCATTAGTGTAGTAGATGAAGTATAGTAGTGTACTCATTAGTGTAGTAGATGAAGTATAGAAGTGTATTCATTAGTGTAGTAGGTGACGTATAGAAGTGTATTCATTAGTGTAGTAGGTGAAGTATAGAAGTGTATTCATTAGTGTAGTAGGTGAAGTATAGAAGTGTATTCATTAGTGTAGTAGGTGAAGTATAGTAGTGTATTCATTAGTGTAGTAGGTGAAGTATAGAAGTGTATTCATTAGTGTAGTAGGTGAAGTATAGAAGTGTACTCATTAGTGTAGTAGGTGAAGTATAGAAGTGTATTCATTAGTGTAGTAGATGAAGTATAGTAGTGTACTCATTAGTTTAGTAGGTGAAGTATAGAAGTGTATTCATTAGTGTAGTAGGTGAAGTATAGAAGTGTATTCATTAGTGTAGTAGATGAAGTATAGTAGTGTACTCATTAGTTTAGTAGGTGAAGTATAGAAGTGTATTCATTAGTGTAGTAGATGAAGTATAGTAGTGTACTCATTAGTTTAGTAGGTGAAGTATAGAAGTGTATTCATTAGTGTAGTAGGTGAAGTATAGAAGTGTATTCATTAGTGTAGTAGGTGAAGTATAGAAGTGTATTCATTAGTGTAGTAGATGAAGTATAGTAGTGTACTCATTAGTTTAGTAGGTGAAGTATAGAAGTGTATTCATTAGTGTAGTAGATGAAGTATAGAAGTGTACTCATTAGTGTTAAATTAAGTGTCGAAATAGACTTGATGATGTGTGACAGGGTGTTTTCTTTAAAGACCCTCATTCTCCAGGCAGTCTGATGTTTTTTATATACTCTACTCTGTTTTTATACCCACTGATGTTTGAAGAAGATGTGAATTGGATCTGGAGCGTACAGATGGACACAGGAAGCTTTGTTTTGAAGTCTGAAGGCCTGGTGCCTTACTGGAAGCATCCGGTCTTGATCCAAGTATGACACTGGCAGGGTTACCAGCAGGGTGTGTTGGGGGGGCAGAAAGGATGTTAATGCCAGCGCAGGGTCTCCACACCACGTGCCCTGGCACAATAACAGCATTGTCTGTGACTCAGCTGACACACGCCCGCTGCATTCTGACACTCGGAGTAACGCTAGTGTAGCAGTAATGTAGCAGAGGAACTCAGAGGAGATGCTGCTGGAGAGAGCGACGGACAGATGATAACAAAGTGCTTCAGTACAATGAGGCACTGATCTTGGAGACAGAGATATGAGGACGAACGGAGATGCAGAAAGATCTAAACTCCTCAGTGGAACTTCAATGCCAGTGAGACGTCGATATAAAGACATTTCTGTCATTGGTGAATTTATACTCTATACAAATAGGGGGCGCCATATCTCCAGATAGCTGTGGTGTCCACTCCTACTGCGAGAAACATGCAGTATCTTCTCCTCTCCAGTGGTGAACCAGCTCCAATGTTCTTAAATGATCAACAGGGAGCAGCAGCTTCACCATGACTGACCAGAGGTTAGAATACGGCATCGGGGCAGCAGCACTACTTCCTCATCCTCACATGCTGGACTGATTCAGCTGCACAATACAGTGACTCGCTATCACCTCTTCAGGTACAAAGTGGTATTACAGTGACTCGCTATCACCTCTTCAGGTACAAAGTGGTACTACAATGACTCACTATCACCTCTTCAGGTACAAAGTGGTACTACAATGACTCACTATCACCTCTTCAGGTACAAAATGGTATTACAGTGACTCACTATCACCTCTTCAGGTACAATGTGGTATTACAGTGACTCACTATCACCTCTTAAGGTACAAAGTGGTATTACAGTGACTCACTCTCACCTCTTCAGGTACAAAGTGGTACTACAGTGACTCACCATCACCTCTTCAGGTGCAATGTGGTATTACAGTGACTCACTATCATCTCTTCAGGTACAATGTGGTACTACAGTGACTCACTATCACCTCTTCAGGTGCATAGTGGTATTACAGTGACTCACTATCACCTCTTAAGGTACAAAGTGGTACTACAGTGACTCACTATCACCTCTTCAGGTGCAAAGTGGTACTACAGTGACTCACTATCACCTCTTCAGGTACAAAGAGGTGCTACAGTGACTCAATATCACCTCTTCAGGTACTAAGTGGTACTACAGTGACTCACAATCACCTCTTCAGGTACAAAGTGGTAATACAGTGACTCACTATCACCTCTTCAGGTAAAAAGTGGTATTACACTGACTTACTATCACCTCTTCAGGTACAAAGTGATACTACAGTGACTCACTATCACCTCTTCAGGTACAAGGTGGTACTACAGTGACTCACTATCACCTCTTCTGGTACAAAGTGGTACTACAGTGACTCACTATCACCTCTTCAGGTACAAAGTGGTATTACACTGATTAACTACTGACAAAGAGGTGTTACAGTAAATCACTATGAGAAGATTAATGTGACTCCTAACAACCACCTGAAAGACCTTGTAGACCCACAATACTGTCCTATAATAAGATAAACAGCACTTTGATCTTTGAGAGTTAGGAGAACATCAAGCTCCGCTCTTACTTCAGATCTGAGATCATCTACAAGAGTTTCTGTTTATCCTTCCACTGTTAGAAGACCCCTCAACACTGTGGATCTGAAAGGATGTAGCTGTGCAAGAGGCTTCTAACTGAGAAAAGGAGATCCAGACACCACTGACTGTGCTTGGGTTTATTTGGACGATAAGAAGCAGAAGCAGCTTCTAAGACTGAACTTTGAAGGAGAGTCTGAACTGAAAGTGAGTCTCCTGAGAAGAACAGAAGCTGCAATGAAGGTAAAGATTGACACACTAAACACTCTGACTGTGTATAGGTGTGCAGAATTGGGAAGGAAATTATTGAAATCTCTTTTTTTTTGCACACTTTTGCACATGAACACGCGTACAGCACATGCACACTTGACACACACATACACACACAGCTCTGAACCCCTGCTTGGGAGGTGTCCTTGGCTGCATGTTGTTTTTCACGGTGAATCCCAGAATCCTCCCACACACACACGACCTGCAGAGACCTTCTGTTCCACCACAACCCGCCAACACACACACACACACACACACACACACCAATATACACACGGAAATATATGTGCAGATATGCACACATGCAGACACAGACATACATACAAACATCACCACTTTCAATAAGCAAGCTAGTGTATTACTAATACAATGAACTTCCACTAACTGGCCACTTTATTAGAAGCAGTCACCTAAGCTTCCACTAACTGGCCACATTATTAGAAACACCAACCTTGTGATTTCCCTAACTGGCCACTTTATTAGAAACAGCCACCTTAAGCTTCCCCTAACTGGCCACTTTATTAGAAACACCAACCTTGTGCTTCCACTATCTGGCCACTATATTAGAAACACCAACCTTGTGCTTCCACTATCTGGCCACTATATTAGAAACACCAACCTTGTGCTTCCACTAACTGGCCACTATATTAGAAACACCAACCTTGTGCTTTCACTAACTGGCCACTTTATTAGAAACACCAACCTTGAGCTTCCACTATCTGGCCACTATATTATTAACACCAACCTTGTGCTTTCACTAACTGGCCACTTTATTAGAAACACCAACCTTGTGCTTCCACTATCTGGCCACTATATTAGAAACACCAACCTTGTGCTTTCACTAACTGGCCACTTTATTGGAAACACCAACATTGTGTTTCTATTAAGTGGCCATTATATTAGAAACACCAACTTTGTGTTTCCGTTAACAGGCCACTATATTAGAAACACCTGTAAAACGTAGTGGGAAATGCTGGAGAGACTTGTTTCTGGGAAAATGTGCTCCGTGGCCCTCCAGTGTTGCCTTGAGCAGGGGCCAGCGACGTGGCTGGCTAGGAGTCAGGGCTCCAGTGTGCACATGCTGCGTCCTCACTGGTGTCTACAGCTCCAGTCTGTGGGCGAAGGAGAAAGTGGGGAGCAGCTGACGGAGCACCACAGCAGGAGCTGCGATGCTGCAGTGGGGAGGAGGACGCAGTGCACAGTCTCTCTCTACTGTGGTGGTCGTGAGGGAGAGGGACGTCTGGTCCCACAACACTGAACCACTTTGACCTTCTTTGTTTCTCACCACACGGCCTGGAACGGCTCTGTTTACACCTCAACTGTTTAATTATCTATGAATTTTGGAGAGCGAGCGTGATCCTCCTTTAACTGAAAAGTAAAAGTGGAAATGAATCATCGCTCAGGCCGAAGGAGGGCTCCTCAAAGGCGAGCAGCGCGGAGCAGGGCTCCTTCGCTTTTAACCTCTCTCATTCTCTTTCTGGTTGCAGCTTGTGGCCGGTGCTTTCATCTGTCGCTCCTCACTCTTTCGTTTTCTTCATCTCCCTCTCGTCCCACTTCTCTCTTCACACGAGGACACTGACCGACATCCTATTCTGACCGCACTGCAGCTTCCCAAATCCAGCCCTCTGGACGGCGCGCACATACAATCACGACAACCACACGCTGGAAGTGAAAGAGGAAGTTTCTGGCCTTTCCTTTGGTGGAGGGGTTCTGGTCACTCATGTGAGTGAGGGTAATGTGTGTCTGCACGTCTGTGTGTGCGTGTTCAGGTCATCAGTGAGGCTAGAAGCACCGCGGAACAAAGTCATCTGCTCGTTCTGGTTTGGACCGGCTCCATGTGTGACCGAGCCAGCTTCAGCAGGATCTCACTGTACTAGACGTGTGACCGCACGTTTGTGCTTGTGTGGCAGCTTTAATGTCCAGTTCGTTCTTGATCATCTCAGAAAGATCTTGTTCTTATGAAGGAGGACCATGTTTGGCATGAACGTTCTCAACAGTCTCAGATACATGAACACTAATAATGATTACTATTATAAGGTCCACCTGCTTGAATCTATACTCATAGTCCATTACATCACCTTCACTGACCACTGTAGCTCATCTGATTCTCTGTATACTTTATTACTCTGTTCTTCAATGATCAGGACCCCCACAGGACCACCACAGAGCAGGTACTATTAAGGAGGAATCGTCCACCAACCAAAACTATCCAGACAGCAGTGTCCTGTGGGCGGCGTCCTGTGTCCACTGATGAAGGACTAGAGAACACAAACTGTGCAGCAGCAGATGAGCTACTGTCTCTGACTTTACATCTACAAGGTGGACCAGCAAGTAGTAGGAGTGTCTAATAGAGTGGACAGTGAGTGGACTGCTGTGTCTGATCCACTCACACCAGCACAGCACACACTAACACACCACCACCACGTCAGTGTCTGTGGACAGTGAGTGTAGATAGAAGGTGGTGGACCTAATGAAGCTGCGGGTCAGTGTATATATAGTAATATAACAACCGTTAATAAATATATTTATATATTATTGAACTAGAATTACTTGGAAAGACATCTGGTTACCTTGACTTACATTAACTTGACTTAAAGCATATATATATGGAAAGTTGAGATGTATATATGTGTATATAGAGAGAGAGTTGAGATGTGTATATACACATTCTATACATTATTATACTCACACACACACATTTTATTTTGAGTGACGTCCTTTTCTGAAATGGTAACACAACTGCAGAGAGGGCACATATAGCACACACACACACACACACACACACACACACACACACACACACACACACACACACACACACACTGATTCCCCGCTGTGGGAGGACACTCTGGCTTTCCTTAATTACATTCCTGCACCTCTCCTCCGTAATAAGACACATAACTGACATTCCTCCAGTAGTGCCCACTCATTCTACACACACACACACTCACACATTAAACCTGTACCGCAGAATTATTTCAGCAAAGGAAAGACATGACAATGAAAAGTGAGGGAAAGGTCAGCTTTGCTATGTTTGGGCTACAGATTCTGACCGGTTCAGGCCAGACTCAACCACCACCACCAATCAGCCAGCTATATATATCGTCTCCGTCCAAAGAAAAACATGTACCTCAATTTTTCTCAATTTTTATATTTCTGCATCATTTGAACACAACAGCTGCCGTTTACATTGAGTAAATATTTTATGATGAGTGGACCAATAGAAATGCTCCAGAATTGCTTTGAAATAATTCTGGTTCCATTGACTTACATTGAAAGTAAACTATGTTTTTGTTCTGGCCTGCAAAGTTACTGTTTTATAGATATTTGTTTTTTTTTATTTGGACAGCAATATATATATATATATATTATTATTTTTAAAATACATTTTATGCATATTAAACAGAAAGAAATGAACCAGAATTACTTGGAAAGATGTCTGGTTACCTTGTCTTACATAAAGTATGCACGTTTTTCTTTCCTGTATACAAGGTTCTGTTCATATATATATATATATATATATATATATATATATATATATATATATATATATATATATATATATATATATATAATTATTATTTTAGGCATGATAAACAGAAAGGAAAGACCTCTGGCTACCTTTACGTACATTAAAAGTAAAGTATGGAAGTTTTTTCTTCCTGTATACAAGGTTCTGTTCTTGGTATTAATCATAGTAAATATATATATATATATATATATATATATATATATATATATATATATATATATATATATATATATATATATATATATATACATACATATATACACACACATCACCAGCCAAATGTGGGGTATATAACTCTATCTATCTATCTATCTATTATTATTATTGTTATTATTAGACAGAAGAGTTTTGTTGG
Source organism: Megaleporinus macrocephalus (assembly GCA_021613375.1). Lineage (NCBI taxonomy): Eukaryota > Metazoa > Chordata > Actinopteri > Characiformes > Anostomidae > Megaleporinus > Megaleporinus macrocephalus. The sequence goes on from CM038718.1 coordinate 41,700,661, forward strand.
TTGTATTTACTGAATGAAACATTTGGTATCAGTCTGGCTTCTGATCTGCTGCTGGTGAGAATCTTTGCTGTATTCATTTTCGTGTCTAAATTTCTAAACTGCTGGACGTGTGACGTCCCCTCCTAGACCCCCCACCCTTGACCCGTCTCTTCTGCAGTAGTAGTTTCTGCTTCGTCACAGTTTCCAAACCTTCTCACGAAACTCAGAAGACTCGTGCCTTCTCCTCTCGGCCTGTGCTGATACCAGAGCGGAGTCTGTCAGAACCATCTGGAAAAAAAAAAGAAGTGCTGAGGTCTTTTTCCACTGAACGGACGAAGAGTCTGGATTTCGTAACCTTCAGTAACCGTCCTCTCCATCGCCATGTGAGTCACACTAGAATGGGGAAGCAACCGAAACAGACCAGAAAAAGGGAGAAGAAGGAGAAGCAGGGGGCGATCTGAAGCAGGGCTATTTTCTACGCTGGCTGAGAAAACGGGTTCAGATCACCTGATCCGAAGCATTTCAACACAACTAGGGTCAAAAGGAAACACACGTGTGGTGTAGTGTGTTTAATTTGGGTGCATGTTTGTAGGTGCATTAATTGCAGCACTCTTTATAAGTGCACGTGGAAACTGGACACTACCTCATGCGTGCATCTCCAGCAGGCGGGTGTTTTTACTGGCCTTCTAAAAAAAACAGCTTCAGACGGCGGCAGCTTATTCTCAATGCAGCTGCTAGAATCCTTACAAGAACTAGCAGCTCATCACTTCCCTCACTTCCAGCCTCGACCCAACTTCTCCGGCTACCACTTAACTACAGAAGTGCTTTTGACTGGGCCAAAATACTGTAGTCACCCACTACTGGCTGTGGATGCATGTGAAACATTGGTGTCAGAAGTGGGATAGCGCCCCGCAGTGAGGGAGGACAGGGCCGACTTCCATCCTCGACTCCCTGCACCGGCTACCAGTTACCTACAGATATGCTTCTGACTGGACCTAAATATTGTAATGACCCGCTACTGGCTGTGCATGCTTGTAAAGCATTGGTGTCAGAAGTGGGATGGCGCACCACAGTGGGAGAGGACATGGCCAACTTCCATGCTGGACTCACTGCACCGGTTAGCAGTTAACTACAGAAATGCTTCTAACTGGACCAAAACACTGTAGTGACCCACTACTGGCCGTGGATGCATGTGAAGCATTGGTGTCAGAAGTGGAATGGTGCCCCCCAGTTGGGGCGAAGAGGGCAGATCCCAGCTGAGGTCTGTGGAGGAGGCGGCTGGCCACAAGGACCTGCCCGTGAAGCAGTATAGTGGCCTGGTGGTGTTGACCACAGCCCTCCAGCTATGCTTTGAGGCTGGCAAGCAGGGCTCCAGACTACACATGCACATTATCTTTTATTGCCATCATTATAGATACGTTATTGCCAGATCTTCGCCGCATAACTGAAAATATTGTTTCTGAAATATCAACACTGTTCCAACATTTTTCCAGAATATCTTCCCATAGAGAATGAATAGGATGGAAAAGTGAACACCAATCTACTGACCTTCCGCTCGACCGAGCACCACCGTTTCACATACACTGACTCAGAGCAGACCTCCGACCACGACTGCAGTGTTGGTTTGACCCGCGCTCGTCTGTTCATCATCTGTCATTTTTTTTCCATCACTCTTATTTCCCTATAGAGTCCTATTCATTTTCGGTCACACCCAAACCTCATGGTTTCGTTTAGCCTGCAGCCTCCAAACTGCCTGGACTCCTTTAAGGCAGATATCCAAACTCTAATCCACAGACATACTGACCCACATTCGTCTATTTGTAGTTTATTCATCTCTCGTTCCTCCCATAGGATCCCATTCATTTTCGGCCAAACCCAAACATTATGGTTTTGTTTAACCTACAGCCTCCAAACTGCCTGAACTCACTCAGAGCAGATCTCCAAACACACTGACCTTTGCTTTTATTATATACCCAAGCACAATGGCACCTGAACACTCTGTAAGGGCAGTAAGATGGGGCTATATATGTACATAGGATGCAAGACCAAGAGACAACCAAAAGTAAATAATGAGAAATAAAGCCATATCGATTTAAAATAGCTGAAGTTATATATATATATATATATATATATATATATATATATATATATATATATATATATATATATATATATATATCCGGGCCGTTCTGTGTGGAGCATGTTCTCCCCGAGCATGTTAGGTTGATCCTCACTCTAAACTGCTCGTAGGTGCAAGTACGGATTAAGGATAGTCTGGGCCCCTGGGCAACTTTTTAAACCCCCCCCCACCCGTGCTCCTCGTGATCAAGGGCCCTCTAATAATATGGCCTGCTCTTCTCTAGGGCCCCCTGGTAGAGGCTCCCCATAACCAGGGCCCTCTAAAATTATGCCCCCCCCCTCTTTCCTAGGATCCCTAATAGCCAGAAGTCAAAGTCAGAGCAGTGCCACAACGCCTTGTCCATTTTCACAAGAGTCCCAAAAGCATGGCTAGGGGCCGCAAATACATGGCTAAGGGCCGCAAGAGGCCCTGGGGCCAAAGTCCCTAAAAGTCAGAGGATATCTAAAATGGCCCTCGAAAATAAAAATATATTGTGTCATAAATATTGATAGGCATCGCAAAAGTTTTGGACCAGGGGCCCCGGGGGGACCTCAAGCGCTCCTGGGCGCTGGCCCCACTGACCCGGTCAGTAATCCAGACATGCCTAGGTGTAAGTGTGTGTGAGTGAGTGTGTGTTGGCTGTCCCCCGCCTTCACCCGATGATGCTGGGATTGGCTCCAGTCTCCTGGTGACCCCGACTAGCGGGATTAAGCGGCAGATAATGTGTCATATATATATATATATATATATATATATATATATATATATATATATATATATATATATATATATATATATATATATATATCGAGAGAGAGAGAGAGATTATAATATATATCAGTCTTGAAATCAATTGAAAATGTTTGTTATATCTTGTTTGGACCCAGAATTAAGGTAGGACGTCTGGTTCCATTGACCATTGGCGATTCTGACAGCAGCGATATTTACATATTGAAAAACTTCAACCAGCTTTGTGTTTGCATCAGCTCACCAGCCGTATTAGTGACTTCAGTCCATCACGCTGAACCTGTGACTGTGAATATATTAAAAAACATCAAACACATTGCATCAACACTCTTACTGCCAAAAGTGAGCGGCGTGAAAGAATGTGGATATGATACTCGGTCAGATTTCAGGCTACTTGATTGCAGCTCTGGACGGTTTCCAAGTACTACTTCATAAATGCACAAGGAAACTGAACCTTGAAGCCAATAAAAATAAAGCAGCTCACGTTGGTGAGAGCGTGCAAACTATAGGGACGTTTATGAGCAACACAGATGCGACTTTTCATGACTTCCAGACTGAGCTGGTGCTTCAAACTGAAGGGAAATGTTTATGAAGCCGCTCTCAGAGTAATATCTCTAAATGTATACAGAAGTAGGAGAAACACTCCTTTCAATGTACGTGACTGTAATGAGTAAGTAATTTTGGACCATTTCCAGCGTTTTCAAATCATATAAAGAAATTAAACAAATAATCTACAATCACGATACATTTCCAACCAGGCCAGTGTGATCAGTGTCACTTGGTCTAAGTCATCTCCATTACTTTAACGATCCACTGCAGATGCAAGCATCACATAGAAATGACTGAATAAATAATTTTCTCTTTACATCCAGTCTCAGAAAACAAGTATCTCAATAATGGCAACTTTAGAGAGGACAAAAACTTTCAATGGAAGTCTTTACTTTCAATAGAGGTCAATGGTATTTTACTTGCAATGTAAACGGCAGCTGCTGAGTTTAAATACTTTTTTTAAATTATATGGACATACATGGCAACATACTCAAAATTGGCCATTTTCTAATATAGGACTATTTCATAAATACGACCCCAATAAGTGTAAATAGAAACAGAATGGAATGATTTACAAATCTCATAGACCCACATTATGTTCACAGCAGAACACAGAACATATATCAGATGTTGAAAGTGAGACATTTTATCATATCATAAAAATGATAAAAATGAGATGTCTTTTAGAAGTTGATGGCAACAAGGTGTTGGGACGGGGTAACAAAGGGCTGGAAAAGTAAATGGTACTAATGATAAGTATCTGATGTTCTTTATAATGTGTGTAAATTTTATGATGAACGGGCTGAAAGAAGTGTCCCAAAATGACTTGAAAAGACGTCTGGTTCCATTAACTCACATTAAAAGTCATGTAGGTTTTTTGCCTCTCCTGTAAAGTTGTTATTTTGAGGAGTTGTTATTTTCAGTTTTCCACCTCCTAGGACTAGTGTGGGTTGACAGAAGCTTTGGGAAACCAGAGTTTGGGTGACTACCATGTTCTTTCAGTGATATTAGGCTCGCAGCTCCAGCTCGGACCTAAAGAAGCAGCTTTGAGGATTTGCTGAACTGTTCCTACGAGATAAGGTTTAAACACAGATGGTGAAATTAACACATAATATTCTTATCGCACTCTCTAAATCCACTTCTGACTCCCCGCAAGCTCTCCGGCTCTCTGTCAGTCATAAAGCTGTGACATCATTATTAATGAGGATGTGTCTAATCGGAGTGTGATGATCTTTTTCTTCCTCCCTGCCAAATAGATAAGAGAGATAACGGACGGGAAAGCCTCCATATGAATCAGTTATTACAGATAATACTTCTGGGTCATAGGCCGTAAACCCTCAGTTACCTTATGAGTCACTTCAGTCTGGGTTCACATTGAAACACTCCAATACCTGGTTTCACTGGAGCGTCTTTAGCTTTGATTATGGGCTGTAACTCACTGTTTCCACAAAATATACATCATTAATTTCTCTTCAGTGTTCATTTGTGGCTAAGACCTTGTGCTGACGATGAACCACTTGGTAGAGTCTTCTCCAGCACATCCCAAAGACTTGGTTATGGTTAAGATCAGGACTAGAGATGGTTCCTCGTGTTCCCGGACCCACTCTTTTACAGTCTGAGCCTTGGCTCTGTCGTCCTGGAGTATGAACAAATCCACTGATGGGATATAACCTGGTCAGTCAGTTTATTCAAGTGGTCAGCTGACTACATTTTATTACCACATAATGTTGCTGAGGCTTGACCTGACCAACTGGAGCCCCCCAGACCATAAAACTGCCTCCAGAGGCTTGTACAGTGGACACTATGCATGATGATGATTCCCTTCTTATCCTGATGCTCCCATCACTCTGGAATAGGCTCAGTCTGGACTCATCTGACCACATGACCTTCTTCCATCGTCCAGTCTTCATACTCCCTACAAACTGAAGCTGATTAGTCTCACTAACAAGTGTCCACACAGCTGTTATGTCCCAGTCCTGTGAGTTCTGGTTGTGTGGAAATTATCTTTTTAGATAGAAACACAGTTTTGAGTTCTACTGTCCAGATTTACCTTTAGCAGGTGTTTAAGTGATCTCTAATCCGCTCTTTCAGGACTGTGTGCTTACACTTACTGGCCACTTTATTAGAAACACCTAAATTTTAATTTTTTACTAACTGGCCACTTTTTTAGAAACACCTACCTTGTGTTTTTTCACTAACTGGCAGCTTTATTAGAAACATCTCCCTTGTACTTCCACTAACTGGCCACTTTATTAGAAACATCTCTTCGTACTTCCACTAATTGGCCACTTTATTAGAAACATCTCCCTTGTACTTTCACTCACTGGCCACTTTATTTGAAACACTTACCCTGAGTTTCTACTAACTGGCCACTGTATTACAAACATATCCCTTGTACTTCCACTAATTGGCCACTTTATTAGAAACACCCACCTTGTACTTCCTCTCTTTGGCCACTTTATTAGACACACCTACCTTGTAGTTTCACTCACCGGCCACTTTATTAAAAACACTTACCATGTGTTTCTACTAACTAGCCACTTTATTAGAAACATCTCCCTTGTACTTCCACTAACTGGCCACTTTATTGGAAACACCTCCTCGTACTTCTATTAACTGGCCCCTTTATAGCAGAGCTTATAAGATGGCAACACTTTTGGAGTGATAGTGAAACTGCATGCTTGAGAAAATGGATTACATATTCTTCATTGTTAATATATATTAATGTATATTCATATTTTATGCTAAAGTAGCTTAAAGACACAGCACAACGTTTCAGTCTCGTGTTACATTTACATCATGAGTTTCTGGCCAGTTACGAAGTCTGATTACTGCCCGACTCATGTGGATCTAGAGTTTCTCCCATTGTCCGATTACTTCTATACATGTAAACACACTGAAGCGGTTTCTGACCAAATCAGATGTTCAGCAGTTCTCAGATTAGATGTGTGTAAAACTGCCCAAGTGTTTAATTAACACAACAAAATGATAATAAATGCATTTCAACTGTTTAAGAAAGGAGAGTTTGTGTGAAGGAGCTAGCGGTTAGCGCTGAATACACTTATTAAAATAGTGTACATAGTGTGAGGGACAGCAACTCCCAGCGTTTCCGCCCACGCCTCTCCTGTTCAGGACTTTTAGGAGTCTCGCTCTCTCGCTCGCTCTCTCTCTTTACCATCCTGAGTGGCGTCAGTAAGGAGTGTGTGTCATTAGCAGCGGTGTTAGCGTTAGCTGCCTGGCGGGGCGTCTCTGTAGCTAATGAAGGGATCAGGGAGAGGCAGTGGCAGTAAAAGAGAGCTGATGAGGACTCCCACTGACACTGGCCTAATAAACCTCCTCTCAGCCTCCCTGCTGCTGCCTCGCTCAGCCTCCAGCCCTTCCTTCCATATGCAGCCGAGGCGAGTTAGCGTGGCTTTGTAGGCCTCAACCTGAGATGCTTGAGCTGGTATGTTCAAAGTAGCACCTTCAGCAGCAGCGTATGAACCAGGATCTCCAAACAGCTAAGATGAAGATAAACATTCAATGATTTGCAGTGAAATTCCATGAAATCTGATTTGGATGGTCAGTTAGCATTAGTACAAGGTGGGTGTTTCTAATAAAGTGGCCAGTTAGTAGAAGCACAGGGTGGGTATTTCTAATAAAGAGGCCAGTTCTGGAAACACAAAAAAGGTGTTTATATTAAAGTGGCCAGTTAATGGACACAAAAGGTGGATGTTTCTAATATAGTGGCCAGTTAGTGAAAGCACAAGGTGGGTGTTTCTAATAAAGTGGCCAGTAAGTGAAGGCTTAGGGTGGGTATTTCTAATATAGTGGCCAATCAGTGAAAGCGCAAGGGAGGTGTTTCTAATAAAGTGGGCAGTTAGTAGAAGTGCAAGGTTGGTGTTAATATTGAAGTGGACAGTTAGTGAAAGCACAAGGTGGGTGTTTCTATTAAAGTGGCCAGTTAATGGACACACAAAGAAGGCATTTCTAATAAAGTGGCCTGTTACTGAAAGCAAAAGGTAGGTGTTTCTAATATAGTGGCCAGTTAGTGAAAGCAAAAGGTAGGTGTTTCTAATATAGTGGCCAGTTAGTGGAAACACAAGGTGGGTGTTTCTAATAAAGTGGTCAGTTTGTGGAAACACAAGGTGGGTGTTTCTAATAAAGTGGCCAGTTAGTGAAAGCAAAAGGTAGATGTTTCTAATATAGTGGCCAGTTAGTGAATGTGCAAGGATGGTGTTAATATTGAAGTGGCTAGTTAGTGAAAGCACAAGGTGGGTGTTTCTTTTTGTAGTTGAAGTTTTTATTGAGTTTTTGAACATAATATGAATATAAGTATACTTTGAATATAACCTGATAAACACCAATTGAACGAAAAAAAAGAGAAGAGGAGGAAAAAAAAAAAAAAGAAAAAGAAAGGCTGGTGCACCCACCCCCACCCCACCCCACCCAAAGGGGAAAATTATCATCATCTCTTTAGGGATCACACATCACATTTCAATAATCCATATCAACCAGGATAACAAAAATCTGGAAAAAAAAAGGATGCGAAAATGAAAAAAGAAAGTGAACCGTGAAATCCAAAAGCCATAAAGTTCCATCGCCTCAACTCAGTCAGTAGTCTTGGCCTTTTTTCAATGAGTCCCAAAAGCTGCTCCAATCATTGTCTCTGCTCCCTTTCAGATTGTCAAGCATAACCTCATAACCTGTGTCCGCCATTGATTTAATCCACTCGTTTAGCTCAGGGCCTTTTGTGGATTTCCAATGTCTCAAGATGATCCTGAACGCAGTCACAATGCCAACCATCACCACTGGGAGGGCTTTTTTTGAAATGTTCGGTACTTGGGATCTATCTCCCAGCAAGCACAGCTCTGGAGTTTGTGGAATCTCCGAGCCAGTCCAGTTACTCAGAACCTCCAGAATTTTAGCCCAAAAAGGTGAAACCAAGGAACATTCCCAAAAACATGTAAATATGTACCAATATCCTTTTTACATTTCCAACACAAGTTATCCAACATCAGTTTCATTGTATATAATCTGTTAGGGGTATGATAATATCGGTGTAGTACCTTGTATTGTATGAATTTACTTCTGGCTTCCTTCACGTATTTACCATTATCCGATAGAACATCCAACCATTTCTCGTTTGTGTATTCAATTCCTAGGTCCTTCTGCCATGAAAGCTTAATATTTTCTGAATCCCCGCTCAGATCATAATTTAACCGTTTATAACATTGAGAAGCTGTATGTCGAGCACTTGGCATCTTAAAATTTATGTAATTTAGTCCAGACTTCACATGAATGATTAAAAACTGGATTTGTTGTATCAATCTTTTGCGACAACTTATCTTAAGGGTTAAACGGTGAACATATATCTTTTTCAATACTTATTCAATACCACTCTCATGTTTCTCCCAATGTTTAACCAATTTAACCATTTTAAATGACAAGTAGTAAAGTTTAGAATCTGGAAGTCCCAGGCCGCCCTTTTCTCTAGTAGCGTATAATAAGGTGGGTGTTTCTATTAAAGTGGCCATTTAGTAGAAGCGCAAGGTTGGTGGTAATATTGAAGTGGTTAGTTAATGGACACACAAAGATGGCATTTCTAATAAAGTGGCCAGTGAGTGAAGGCTTAAGGTGGGTGTTTCTATTAAAGTGGCCAGTTAATGGACACACAAAGAAGGCATTTGTAATAAAGTGGCCAGTTAGTGAAAGCAAAAGGCCAATTAGTGCATATGCATCAAACAGACATTTCTGCTAAGACTGAGACTAAAGTAAGGGTTATCTTATTTCTACACTAATCTGGGTTTCTTGTTTTCCACGTGTGCATGTATGATCTACAGCTGTCACTCGAGCGTTACGTCACGCTAAGCGGGAAAGCTAGCTAAATTCAGCTAACGAGAGTGTGACTGCTTTCTAAAAATACTGCGTGGAGATGTTTTTCCATCTCAGCAAGCGCTTTTCCTTCTTCTGCCCTGATCACACTCGCTTCCAGCTGTGTCACGGTAAGGTCACCAGCGTTTCCTAGAAGATTTCTGATGATTCACTCTCGTATTCTGAGGCGGACTGGGCCTGAAATTACCGTCATGATACTGTCGAAACCTTTTCGGCGAAACAGGAAACCTCTTTTTTTTTTTTCAACAGTTGATTTTTCTTTTCTTTCGCTTTACGGTATACGTTTTCAGGAAGTTCGTATGGAGCGGAGGTTCCAGCATTCCAGCCCACCACGATAATAAAGTAACAGACCACAGGGTCCGGCCGCGCCAAGGCTATTCATTTGGCTGTGTGGTCGGTTGCAGCTAATGGTTCGTTTCTGTAAACCTAGCGAGAGCCGGGCTTCATTTTTCAGGCTGGAGATCCAGTCCAACAATTATACACTCGTTTTCTGCTCAATTTGTTGTGCGCTAATGTGAGTACATGTTTAACCCCGAGTCCAAACCATAAAACAACAGTGCTATGATTTGAGAAATGATCTCTCGTTGATATAAAGGCATGTAGTTTGGGTGTCGTTTACAGTGTTTGTGTATTTGAAGCCATGAAACTGCTGAGAAAATAGAATGTATACAAACATCTAACATACAGTCTCTTTATTCTCTTTCTCCTTTTCTCTCCCTTTCCTTCTCACTCTCTTTTATTGTCACTCGTCTCGATCATTTATTTCTCTTCTATTGCTTTCTATTCTTTTATGTCTCCCTTTACTTCTCTCTCTTCTGTGTCCTTTCATGTTTCGCTTTTTACTGTCTTCTCCACGTCATCTCTCTCTTTTACTCTCTTTTCTAAGAGCTGAGCTTCTTTCTCTGCTTCTCTCTCAGTTTTGTTCTCTCTCTCTTTCTTTTGTTCACTTCTCTTACTCTTTCTTGCTCCATGGTTCTTTTTTGTTCTCCTCTCTCTGTTCTGTCTCTCCTCCCTCTCGCTCCCTCTCTCCTGGATAATCAGGAGTGCGCTGTAATTAGGGCACGCTTGTTATTTTAAGTTTTAGGGAACACAGTCATTACCCTCGCTCACTTTCACTCCCAGAGACAGAGAGAGAGAGAGAGAGAGAGAGAGAGAGAGAGAGAGAGAGAGGGAGCAAAAGCAAGAGAGATGAAGTAGAATTAGAGGTATGGTGGGTGTGTGTGTGTGAGAGAGAGAGAGAGAGAGAGAGAGAGAGCGAGAGGGGTAGAGATGAAGAGACACTGATTGGTCTCTTCATTTGAAGGCAAATGCACCTGAAATCACCAACAGATTCATTCTGCTCCACTCATCATACACATTCATCCTAAACATTCATCATACACACTCACCATACACACTCAGCATACACATTCACTATAAACACTCATCCTAAACACTCATTATACACATTCATTATACACACTTATCATACACGCTCAGCATACACATTCATTATACACACTCATCATACACACTCAGCATACACATTCATTATACACACTCATCATACACATTCATTATACACACTCATCATACACACTCAGCATACACATTCATTATACACACTCATCATACACATTCATTATACACACCCATCATACACATTCATTATACACACTCATCATACACATTCATTATACACACTCATCATACACACTCAGCATACACATTCATTATACACACTCATCATACACATTCAGCATACACATTCATTATACACACTCACCATACACACTCAATATACAGACTCATCATACACACTCATCTTAGCCATTCATTATACACACTAATTATACACACTCAGCATATACATTCATTATACACACTCATCATACACACTCATCCTAAACATTCATTATACACATTCATCATACACACTCATCATACACACTCAAACGCTCATCATACACACTCATCCCACACACTCCTCATGCACACTCATCATACTCACTTATTATACAGTCATCATACACACTCATTACACTGGGTCATCATACACACCCATCTCACACACTCATTATAAACACTCATCATGCACACTTATGATACACACTCATTATTAACACGCAAACACTCATCATACACACTCCTCAGGCACACTCATCATTAACACTTGTTACACATAGCCATCACACACACTCATCATACACACTTGTTACACAGGCTCATCATACACACTCATTATAAACACTCATCATTCACACACTCCTCATGCACACTCATCATACTCACTTATTATACAGTCATTATACACACTCATCATACACACTCATTACACAGGGTCATCATACACACCCCACCTGACACACTAATTATAAACACTCATCATGCACACTTATAATACACACTCATTATTAACACGCAAGCACTCATCATACACACTCCTCAGGCACACTCATCATTAACACTTGTTACACATAGCCATCACACACACATATCATACACACTTGTTACACAGGCTCATCATACACACTCATCTCACACACTCATTATAAACACTCATCATTCACACACTCCTCATGCACACTCATCATACTCACTTATTATACAGTCATCATACACACTCATCATACACACTCATTACACAGGGTCATCATACACACCCCACCTGACACACTAATTATAAACACTCATCATGCACACTTATAATACACACTCATTATTAACACGCAAACACTCATCATACACACTCATCATGCACACTCATCATACATACGTATTATACAGTCATCTTACACACTCATCAAACACACTCGTTACACAGAACCATCACACACACTTACCATACACACTTATTACACAGACTCATCATACACACACACACACACTCATCACACATATATTTTTGTTTGTTTGTTTGTTTTACTAACAGTGGTGAACAGTGATTATTACAGCTAGACCTTCAGTACTCTCAGCTAGAGTCTCTGTGGGGTTTTTATAATACGTTAGCTCTAAGCTGATGCTTGTGCACAGACACATGAAAAAGCTTAACAGGCACGTACACACGTTTTACTGCTGGACTGAGAATCGTCCACCAACCAAAACTATCCAGACAGCAGTGTCCTGTGGGTGGCGTCCTGTGTCCACTGATGAAGAACTAGAGGAACACAAACTGTGCAGCAGCAGATGAGCTACTGTCTCTGACTTTACATCTACAAGGTGGACCAGCAAGTAGTAGGAGTGTCTAATAGAGTGGACAGCGAGTGGACACAGTGTTTAAACACTCCAGCTGCAGCACTGCTGTGTCTGATCCACTCACACCAGCACAACACACACTAACACACCACCACCACCACCACGTCAACTCTGTGGTGGTCCTGTGGGGGTCCTGATCATTAAAGAACAGGGTAACAGAGTATACAGAGAATCAGATGAACAGGTGTGGTCAGTGGAGCTGATAACATGCACAGTAAGTGTAGATACATGGAGGTGGACCTGGTGGCTCCATCCAGGTGACGGTTTAGTGCCTTCTTTTTCTGAGGGCGTAGATAATGATGTTGTGTGTGTGTGTGTGTGTGTTGCGGCAGGGCGTGTAGGGGCGGGGGTGAAGGGGTGCTGAGAGAGTGTTGTTTACATAAGCTGGAGCGTGTGCAGTTCAAAGGCTGAGACTGAAAGAGCTTTCTGTTGCGGGGGAAGGGGACAGATTGGGGTAAATAGAGGGGGCATGTTTACATAACAGAGCGAGAATTAGAGCGTTAACCTGTACATGTATAGATCCATTACACTTTCTCACACACACACACACACACACACACACACACACACACAGCTGTGTGAAACTCTGAGGAACGTGTAGATAACATACTTTCAGTCCATACCACATGTTTCTTTACATCAATAACAAACAAACAAACTAGAAGTGCTGTAAATACAGAATGTAGATTCATACAACCAATATACTTATATACATATTAAACACTTATATAAGCTCATTGTAAACATTTGGAATAATTTGTCACATGAACCACATGAATCGGTTATTATTATTATTATTATTATTATTATTATTATATTCTCCATATGAAATGTGAACACTGACATTTCTTTGTTGCTCTTGTCTAGATTTCGCAGCACGTCTGTAACATTCCTTCATTCTTTACTGTTTCCTATTAATTACTTTTTAACTCTGAAAAAGTTTTAGCATCATAATAAAATCATTTCATACATTTATGTGCAAAATTTAAAAATTGATCACAAGCTTTTGACCACCAGTGGGATAAAGTAAAGTTTAGTAACAGACTTGTGAGGGTTAAAGCAGCGCTGCTCTAACTGTGGATCCTGAGCTGAAGCTGGACTGTAAGAATGTTTGATTTGGCCCATCAGTAGATACCGGACACCCCACCCACCCACCTCCCCACCCCCTCACCTGATGATCAAACAAGCACAGTTGTGTGGTGTGGTGTGTGTGTGTGTGTGATCTATCTATCTATCTATCTATCTATGATGATACATATACACACACATTATATATATATATATATATATATATATAGGAAGCATAGCAAAACCCTAGCAACCACCCAGGATGGCATAGCAACCACCAAGCCACATGCTAGCAAGCGCCTGACAAACACCCTAGCAACACCCTAACAACCACCTGGGATACTGTAGCAACCACCTATCAAACACCTGATAACACCCTAGGAAAAAATCTGTGATGCCATACCAATCATCTAGCACCAATCTAGCAGACAAGCAAGCATGTGGCAACCCCATAGCAACCAACTAGCAACACCTTAGGTAGCAAAGCAACCACCAAGCATTCAACTAGCAACCACCTGGGATAGTTTAGCAACCATCTAGCAACACCCTAGCAACCACCTGAGATAGCATAGCAACTACCAAGCCACACTAACAACACAACTAACTACCACCTGGGATAGCATAGCACCCACATAGCACCCTAGAAAACACCTGACAACACCCTAGCCACACCCTAACAGCCCCCTAAGATACCATAGCAAACACCTGGCAACACCTTAGCAACCACACCCAAAGCAACCAATTAGCAACCACCTAGTAACACACTAGCAACCTCATGGGAACACCTAAGGCTACACAAAGGCTCTGATGTCTGCAGGAAATACACGTTTCCAGTTTTTATTGTTAGTGATTTTAAGGTTTTGGGTTCTGAGCCCATCAACAAACATCACATCAGCCTCAACACAGCATCTGTGCAGATCCTAAAGCAGCGATCACTGACCCCACTCCTGGAGATCCACCGTCCTGCAGAGTTCAGTTCCAACCTGCATCTGAGATTCTTACCCAACACTATTGCATCATCTGGTCCAGCCAATCAGGGTTAATTAGCTGGATCAGGTTTGAGAGCTTGTGCTTAGAACTAGATTGAACAGCAGGACTGTCTAATCTCAGCCACGCAAAGAACCAGTGTGACTGCAGGTTTCCATTCAAGCAGGAGATCACCTGACCAGCAGTCTGACACGACCTGATTAAACAAGTGGAGTCAGGTGTGCTTCAGCCTGTTCAGCGGGGAAACCTGCAGCCACGCCGGCCTGGAAGTAGATGTCCAGGGCCAGGAACTCAAAGAAACAAGTCTTGAGTATCTGCACCAGCAGAACAGCACCAAATTGGTTCTTTGTGGATCCTAGATATAAACAGTGGGGTTTTATAGGGTGTTTCTTGCTATGAACTCACATCTTTAGTTATCAGCCTTGTCTGAAGCAAGAAACACTCTATGGGTGTGTCTCAAACCCTAGTGAATGTCTAAGTAGGCTGTCTAGGTAGCAGCTGTGTAAGTAGCAGCGTTCTCTCCTCATCTCTCCTCATAAAACAGATTACTGAGACGCTCTAGTTAGAGAGAGACTGCGTCACGGCTTGTTCCCGCCCACTGCAGCACGCCACCGGTGGTTTACTTGGTTGCTAAGTTACCGGCCAGCATTCAAAACAATACAAACAAAAAAAATCCGGTAGCATAAATGCTAATGTCTGGAGTATAAAAGTGTAAATGGTGAAGGACTCGTTACAGAGTTGATAATAAAATACTGTTCTGTGTGATTATATGACCAGAAACACATTAAAACTCCAGAGAATCAAAATAACTCACATTTTAAAACCACTTCACTGCTCCTAGATTAGCCTGTGGTGCATCATGGGATTGTTTTAGCAGCTGAGGAAGCGTTCCATGCTTCTTAAAATCAGGTCTAAATAAGGTTCCTCAGTAGACAGCATGTTTAAGGTATGTAAGAATTGGGACAGTCTATGTCAGGAGCGCATACTATGATTTAAAATGCTGCCTATGTAGGAGCTCAGTAGGATTTGAGACACAGCCTATAAAGGGACCAGTTTAAGATCAATAAAGTACACTAAATGGAGAAGGACCACGCCCAAACCCCTCCTTTCCATCATTACACGCTCTGTATAAACCACTCCTCTGCCCTCACCTTCTCGTGATGAAGTTCACACCCCACCACCTCCCCATCTCCTCCATCTCTTCCAAAATCGTACTCGCTCTTCGCTTGGCAAAATAGGGGTGTCTGGCTTCAAAACCCAGCAGTTCCCAAACTCGTCCACTCTCCACATTCCTCACTGACCACAGCAGCATGGAGCTGGACCTACTGTCCAGCGGGAACCAGTCAGGACCTGAGATCAGCTCTGCTGCAGAGTTACAGTACAGGCTGCTGAAGGTAAAAAAGGCTGATCTAGGATCAGGACCTACAGTGTCTTTCACTATTTACACCTGTAACCCTGCCAGGTTGTCTTACACAGTTTACCTGTAATTCTATCATTAACAGAACAAACTCTCACACACACATATACACACTCACACAAATACACTTACATATACACACTTACATACACACACACAAACATACATATACACATACATTTACATATACATGCACACACGCATGCGTATACACTCACAAACACACACACATGCACTCACACTTCACTCATACACACATACATATACACTCACACAGACATACATATACACTTGCACACACATACACACACACATATGTACATATACACATACATATACACTCACACACACATATATACACACACACACATACACACACAAACACACACAGTCTCAGACACAGCCAGTTTCTCCTCTCAGACTTTCTCATGTTCCTAGAAACCCAAACTCGTCCACTCTCCACATTCCTCACTGACCGCAGCAGCATGGAGCTGGACCTACTGTCCAGTGGGAACCAGTCAGGACCTGAGATCAGCTCTGCTGCAGAGTTACAGTACAGGCTGCTGAGGGTAAAAAAGCTGATCTAGGATCAGGACCTTCAGTGTCTTTCACTATTTACACCTTTAACTCTGCCAGGTTGTCTTACACAGTTTCCTTGTAATTCTATCATTAACAGAACAAACTCTGACTCCACAGCTAACATGTTATTAGGTTGCTATGGTGTAGTCTGGTGGTTGCTATGGCGTTTGTCTGGTGGTTGCTGTAGTGTACTGGGCAGCTGCTAAGGTGTTGCTAGGTGGTCGCTATGGTGCACTGGGTGATTACTATGGTATTGCTAGGTGGTTGCCATGATGTATCAGATGGTTGCCAAGGTGTTGCTAGGTGGTTGCTAAGGTATTGCAAGGCGGTTGCTGTGGTGTACTTGTTGGTTGCTATGGTGTTTCTAGATGGTTGCAAATGTGTTGCTAGATGTTTGCTAAGGTGTTGTAAAGTGGTTGCTGTGGTGTACCTGTTGGTTGTTAAGGTGTTGATAGATGGTTGCAAATGTGTTGCTAGATGGTTGCTAAGGTGTTGCTAGAAGATTGCTAAAGTGTTGCTAGGTGGTTGCTATGTTATAATGGTATCAACCTTTAATTATATAATCTGCACATTTTCACATTTATGCAGCTGATTATGTTTTAAAAGAGAAAATACAAAATATAGTATTTATAAAAATGTAACTGAAATGAAAATCTAACAAGAAACCAATTCAGAAATATTAATAATTATAATAAATTTTAATAAGAAAATAATAAACAAAAGGTGAAACATTATTAAAGCATTCATGATTCTATTGTTGATTATGGTTACAGAATGAATCACATCATCAGACACGAGTCAGTGAGCAATGAGTCAGTGAGCTACTGGTCAGTAAGTGGCAAATCAAAGAAATACTGGGTCAGTGAACTCGGGGTCAGTAATCCCTGAGTCAGTGAGTGACGAGACAGTGAGCTACTGATCAGTAAGTGACAAATCAGTGAGCTCTGAGTCAGTGAGCTCCAAGTCAGAGAGTTCAGAGTCAGTGAGCAATGGATCAGTGAGTTTTGTGTCAGTAAGTGACAAATCAACAAGCTCTGGGTCAGTGAGTTTTGAGTCAGTGAGCTCTGAATCAGTGAGCTTTGAGTCAGTGAGCTCTGAGTCAGTGAGCTAAGAGTCAGTGAGCTAAGAGTCAGTAAGCTCTGAGTCAGTGAGCTCAGAGTAAATGAGTGACGGTTCAGTGAGCCCCAGATCAGCAAGCTGTGGGTCAGTAAGTGACAAATCAATGAGCTCCAAGTCAGTGAGCTCTGAGTCAGTGAGCTCTGAGTCAGTGAGCAATGGGTCAGTAAGCCATGTGACAGTAAGTGACAAATCAACAAGCTCCGGGTCAGTGAGCTCCGAGTCAGTGAGCTCTGAGTCAGTGAGCTCCAAGTCAGGGAGCTCAGAGTGAATGAGCGACGGTTCAGTGAGCTCCAGGTCAGCAAGCTGTGGGTCAGTAAGCGACAAATCGACGAGCTCCGAGTCAGTGAGCTCTGAGTCAGTGAGCTCTGAGTCAGTGAGCTCTGAGTCAGTGAGCAATGGGTCAGTAAGCCACATGTCGGTAAGTGACAATTCAACCAGCTACAGGTCAGTGAGCTCCGAGTCAGTGAGCTAATGATCAGTAAGTGACAAATCAACAAGCCCCAGGTCAGTAAGCTCCGAGTGAGTGAGCTCCGAGTGAGTGACCGGTGGTTCAGTGAGCTCCAGGTCAGTAAGCGACGAATTAACAAGTTCAGTGAGTCCCGGGTCAGTGAGATATAGATCAGCAAGCTCTGAGTCAGTAAGCTCTGAGTCAGTGAGTTCTGAATCAGTGAGCAATGGGTCAGTAAGCCATGTGACAGTAAGTGACAAATCAACAAGCTCCGGGTCAGTGAGCTCCGAGTCAGTGAGCTCCAAGTCAGGGAGCTCAGAGTGAATGAGCGACGGTTCAGTGAGCTCCAGGTCAGCAAGCTGTGGGTCAGTAAGCGACAAATCGACGAGCTCCGAGTCAGTGAGCTCTGAGTCAGTGAGCTCTGAGTCAGTGAGCAATGGGTCAGTAAGCCACATGTCGGTAAGTGACAAATCAACAAGCTACAGGTCAGTGAGCTCCGAGTCAGTGAGCTAATGATCAGTAAGTGACAAATCAACAAGCTACAGGTCAGTAAGCTCCGAGTCAGTGAGCTAATGATCAGTAAGTGACAAATCAACAAGCCCCAGGTCAGTAAGCTCCGAGTGAGTGAGCTCCGAGTGAGTGACCGGTGGTTCAGTGAGCACCAGGTCAGTAAGCGACGAATTAACAAGTTCAGTGAGTCCCGGGTCAGTGAGCTATAGATCAGCAAGCTCTGAGTCAGTAAGCTCTGAGTCAGTGAGTTCTGAATCAGTGAGTTCCAAAACAGTGAGCTACTGATCAGTAAGTAACAAATCATTGATCTCTGAGTCAGTGAGTTCCGAGTCTGCAAGCTCACAGTCAGTAAGCGACAGTTCACTGAGTCCTGGGTCAGTGAGATATAGATCAGCAAGTGGCGGGTCAGTGAGCTCAGAGTCAGTGAGCTCAGAGTAAGTGAGCGTTGGTTCAGTGAGCTCTGAGATAATTAGTATAAAATAGTTTGGTTTGTTATTGTTTGCAGTGATGACTCTAATGAGTTGATGCTAACGGCTCTCTGTTTGCCTCCACTCCTCGCCACACTGCAGGCTTTTGGGTGAAGTGTTCCTTTAAGGTCAGAGATGCCAGGAGTTAATTGTAGGGAGTTGTTCAGACAGCAACTTCTAGAGTCTGCCGGGTCAGCCTCCGGTCACACACACACAGAGCCAGAGAGGTCAGAGCTGGACGGAGCAACGGCCTTAAAAACAGTTCGGCGTACACTCCGAGCGAACCCTGCTTCTGTTAGCGCTGAAGAAGAAACAGCAGTGTAAACCTCAAACACTGGCCAGAAACCAGACTTACATGATTTCCTCACACCTCGTGAGCTCGTGTGTTGGGTGTCTGAGATCTGTTTCTTTAGTCTGAACACTGGAGCTACGAGGCTAATGCGTCCACCAATTAACATCATGAGAACTGAAGTTTCTGACCACATGAACCCGACGGGTCTGAAACCTGACCTGAACACCAAGTGGGCTACTCGTTTAGATCTACTGCCTGAGAAGGTACACATCCTCACGCACAGCAGTGAAATTATTGTATCTAATTAATGTCAATGTTAATTGTGGAACAGTGTTGGTGTAACTGTGAAGCAGTGTTGGTGCAAGAATAGAACAGTGTTATTATATCTGTGGAACAGTGTTGGTGTAACTGTGGAGCGATGTTGGTGTAATAGTAGAGCAGTGTTAGTATAACTTAGTATGGAGTGTGCTAAAATGTTGGTGTAATTGAGAAGCAGTGTTGGTGTAATTGCAGAGTGATGTTGGTGTAATTGCGGAGTGCCGTTGGTGTAATTATGGTGCAGTGTTGGTGTAATAGCAGAGGGGTGTTGGTGTAATTGTGGAGCAGTGTTGGTGTAATTGCAGAGGGGTGTTGGTGTAATTGTGGAGCAGTGTTGGTGTAATTGTGGAGCAGTGTTGGTGTAATTGCAGAGTGATGTTGGTGTAATTGCGGAGCGATGTTGGTGTAATTGCAGAGGGGTGTTGGTGTAATTGCGGAGTGCCGTTGGTCTAATTGCAGAGTGATGTTGGTGTAATTGCAGAGTGATGTTGGTGTAATTGCCGAACCCCGTTGGTGTAATTGTGGTGCAGTGTTGGTGTAATTGCTGAGCGATGTTAGTGTAAATGCAGAGTGATGTTGGTGTAATTGCGGAGCGATGTTGGTGTAATTGTGGAGCAGTGTTGGTGTAAAAGCCAAGCACCGTTGGTGTAATTGCTGAGCGATGTTGGTGTAAATGCAGAGCGATGTTGGTGTAATTGCGGAGCGATGTTGGTGTAATTGTGGAGCAGTGTTGGTGTAATTGCAGAGTGTTGTTGGTGTAATTGTGGAGCAGTGTTGGTGTAATTGCAGAGTGTTGTTAGTGTGCTAAGGTGTTGTTTATGTGTTAAGCTTGTTAATGTGTGGCTAGGTGGTTGCTAATGTACTCCTAGGTGGTTGTTAACGTGTTGCTTGGTGGTTGCAATAGTGCTGCTTCCCAGGTGGTTGCTAAGGTGTGTCTAGGTGGCTGCTAATGTGTTTTTGGGTGGTTGCTAAGGTGTTCCTAGCTGGTTGCTAATGTGTTGCTAAGCGGTTGCTAAGATGTTGATAGGTGGTTGCTAATGTGTTGCTAGGTGGTTGCGAATGTGCTGCCAGTTTGTTAAAATGTGTTCCTAGTTGGTTGCAAATGTGTTGCTAGTTGGTTGCAGATATGTTTCTTGGAGTTTGTAGTTATGTTCCTAGGTGGTTGTTAGTGGTTTGCTAGGTGGTTGCAAATATGTTACTAGGTGGTTGCTAATGTGTTGCTAGATGGTTGGTAACTCAAACTCTCAGCACACAGCTCACCAAGAACACATACTTTATAATAATAAACACCAAAGGAGTTCTGCCCATTTAATAGATAAATAAACTCAACATTCCTATTTGATTTATATATTTTAATAATATTGAACTGAACTCCAGTCTGTTCTGGAGTTTAGTCCAGTTTTTATTAGTAACATTATATCAGTCAGTATCAGAAGCCACGTGCGCCGGACTGTTAGAGACTCCTCCACCACATGATGACTTAGGAGTGATGCCGGCCTCCAAACTTCAGACCCCGAACACATCTTAGCTCATCGACTACATTTAGATGAAATAAATCCAGTGATTTTCCTGAAAAGAGCCCGATGGGCCTATTTGGATCATTAACTTCCTTCTGAGTCCAGATGAATGTTCCTCTCTCAGACAGTGTTGCTCCTCCTCCGTCAGGAAACTCATCCAAACCCTCAGAAGCTGTGCGCCCAGTGAGATGGAGTGAGGTTTCTTTTCCATTGTGGTCTCGATAAAGCAAACACTCGTCTATCGTTCCGCTTTTTCCCCCTCCGTGTCTCCAGCGACTCTCTGCTTCTCTCCAGCAGAACATCTCGTAGTAAGTACAGTAATCCGTAATGGATCTTTCCTTGCGCTCAGGCCGCAGGAGGAAAATCACACGGCAGACCCAGTTTGGGATTGAGTCCGGGAATGCTGTGATTAATAAAGCTCTGCTCACGGAGCGTCGGTCGGAATAGTCTGGAGGAGCGTCGGTCGGAATAGTCTGGAGGAGCGTCGGTAATCTGTGTATGTAATGGACTCTTCCCAGTTCTGCTCCGGCTGCTGCTCCTGTGTTTCAGTCTAGTTGCTGTAACCCTCAGAGACGTCTGGTCAGGAGCAACTGCTCAGAGATCTGACCTCCACTCCACCAAACTCCTCTGGAATGAATTACACATCTCTCTCTCTCTCTCTCTCTCTCTCTC
>CM038718.1:41727556-41735056 GCA_021613375.1 Megaleporinus macrocephalus
CCACTGACCATACAGGACCTACACTCACTGTCCACTGTATCAGCTCCACTGACCATACAGGACCTCCACTCACTGTCCACTGTATCAGCTCCACTGACCATACAGGACCTCCACTCACTGTCCACTGTATCAGCTCCACTGACCATACAGGACCTCCACTCACTGACCACTGTATCAGCTCCACTGACCATACAGGACCTCCACTCACTGTCCACTGTATCAGCTCCACTGACCATACAGGACCTCCACTCACTGTCCACTGTATCAGCTCCACTGACCATACAGGAGCTCCACTTACAGACTGTAGTTCATCTGATTCTCTGTATACTTTATTACTCTGTTCTTTAATGATCAGGTCACATGTGGAGGAAAACCCTATCTTCCCATGTTGTCTAGCATCGCTCACTGAACGAGGAGCACACTGCTGACCCGTTATCCTCCGCTTTGCTCCTCTCTGGAGCCCCCATGGCTCGTTTTCAGCTCGCAGTATTGCTGTACAGTGGCTCGCTCTTGAACGCAGGCCAGCTTTCAAGGTTCAGAAAGGATGAAGCAGCGGAGGCTGATGGCGGGGACTCCCTTCCCTCAGGAGGTGATAGAGGTTCAATAGAAGTCACCGCAGGGATCGATACCTCAGTGTGGGTGTGCTATGCGTTAAAGGTGAGAGGTACACGAGGCAAGGTTAGCCCCGTGTTTGTGGCGTCCAGAGGAGACTCGGCTGTGGTTATTTCGGGGATTTTGCTTAGGAGGCACAGCTAAGCACATTCTCCCTCCCTCACTTTCTATTCAAATGAGGCTTTACTGCGAGAGGTGGTGCTTGGAACAACGTGAGCGTGGTACCTTTTTTATTGGGGGCTGGATAAATTTAGCTATGCACACACACACACACACACACACACACACACAAACAAGTGAATACATAGTGTGCTCCATATGTATTATATGTACCGTGATATGGAAAATGGTCAGTATTACTGTGGATTAGACACATAGAGCAGTGAGGGTCAGTATGACTGTGGATTAGACATATAGAGCAATGAGGGTCAGTATGACTGTGGATTAGACTCATAGAGCAGTGAGGGTCAGTATGTCTGTGGATTAGACACATAGAGCAGTGAGGGTCAGTATGACTGTGGATTAGACTCAAAGAGGAGTGAATATCAGTATGACTGTGGATTAGACACGTAAAAGTGTGAGGGACAGTATGATCGTGGATTAGACTCATAAAACAGTGAGGGTCAGTATGTCTGTGGATTAGACACATAGAGCAGTGAGGGTCAGTATGACTGTGGATTAGACACATAGAGGAGTGAGGGTCAATATGTCTGTGGATTAGACACATAGAGGAGTGAGGGTCAGTATGACTGTGGATTAGACACATAGAGGAGTGAGGGTCAGTATGTCTGTGGATTAGACACATAGAGGAGTGAGGGTCAGTATGACTGTGGATTAGACTCATAGAGCAGTGAGGGTCAGTATGACTGTGGATTAGACTCATAGAGCAGTGAGGGTCAGTATGACTGTGGATTAGGCACATAGAGCAGTGAGGGTCAGTATGACTGTGGATTAGACTCATAGAGCAATGAGGGTCAGTATGACTGTGGATTAGACACATAGAGCAATGAGGGTCAGTATGACTGTGGATTAGACACATAGAGGAGTGAGGGTCAGTATGTCTGTGGATTAGACTCATAGAGCAGTGAGGGTCAGTATGACTGTGGATTAGACTCATAGAGCAGTGAGGGTCAGTATGACTTTGGATTAGACACATAGAGGAGTGAGGGTCAGTATGTCTGTGGATTAGACACATAGAGGAGTGAGGGTCAGTATGACTGTGGATTAGACTCATAGAGCAGTGAGGGTCATTATAACTGTGGATCAGACTCATAGAGCAATGAGGGTCAGTATGACTGTGGATTAGACACATAGAGGAGTGAGGGTCAGTATGTCTGTGGATTAGACTCATAGAGCAGTGAGGGTCAGTATGACTGTGGATTAGACTCATAGAGCAGTGAGGGTCATTATAACTGTGGATCAGACCTAGAAACGTGTACTTTGACTGTATGTGGAAGATTTTAGGTACGTTGTTACCCAAACTCTTCTATAACAACAAGCAGGTTGAATTCAGTGTAGGAGATGAATTCAGAGAGGAGGTGTCCCCAAACTTTTGACAGGCGGTCTATATAGGCACATGCTTGATTCTGTTTTTATTCTTAGATTACCAAAGTTATTTACATGTTATTCCCGGGGGGGAGCATCGCCTGGGAACGGCATCTGTAAACATCGAACACATCGCCTCCCGGCGCTCACACACATGCACGCAGTGGCGTACGCGCCTTCTCTCGGGAAGAGATGTTTAAACACACCAGGTCCGTCTTCTCTACACAAACACACACACAACATGAGAACCGGGCTCTTTGGGGAATTTACAAACATAACATTCTACTCAAAATCTACTTTAGCACATCAGAGGCTGTTTTACACAAAGCTTTAATGAGGTAAACGCCCTCGTTCTCATGAAACAATCAGCTCTCCTCTGACTACATTCATACTTGGGTTGGTCTGTTTACCCAACACATCAACCTTTATAAGTTAACAGGTCCCATGTGGTGTAGACAATTGAAACACCTAAGTTGAGTTATTTCTCTACTGTAGCTCATTAAAACGAGCAAAAAGTGCAAACTGTTGAATCTGTATCACTTTTCCAAAGAGAAAAGAAGATATTTATCATCTTATAAATCTTATAAGTCTTAAAAGTCTACAAACCAGCCATCATCTCAGGCATGAGAGCAATTGAATTTATGTTACTGGGTAAAGCTGACGGTGCGCTATTGATTGATCTACAACTGAACATTTAGTTCAGAATATACTTAAAAAGATCTGTCACTGTCAGAAATAGGTCTGAGAAAAAACAACATGGGGATGAGAACCAATCACAGTCAGAAACAGGTCTTAGAAGAAACAACACAGGCATAAGATCCAATTAGTCAGGAACAGATCTCAATACAAATGATATAGGGATGAGAAACAATCACAGTCAGAAACAGGTCTCAGAACAAACAACAAGGGCATAAGAGCCAATCACAGTGAGATGGAGGTTTCAGATCAAATGACATGTGGATAAGAACCAATCACAGTCAGGAACAGGTTCTAGAAGAAACAATACAGGGATAAGAACCAATCAGTCAGGAACAGATCTAAATACAAATGATATAGGGATTAGAACCAATCACAGTCAGCGGGAGTTCACAGAACAAACAACACATGAATTAGAGCCAATCACAGTCAGGGGGAGGTCTCAAAACAAACGACGCAGGGATTAGAGCCAATCATAGTCAAGGGAAGGTTTCAGAACAAATGGCATATGAATAAGAATCAATCACAGTCAGGGTGAGGTCTCAGAACAAACAACAAGGGCGTAAGAGCCAATCATAGTGAGGGAGAGGTTTCAGAACAAATGGCACGTGGATAAGAACCAATCACACTCAGGAACAGGTCTTAGAAGAAACAACACCAAGAACCAATTAGTCAGGAACAGATCTCAATACAAATGATTTAGGGATTAGAACCAATCACAGTCAGGGGGAGGTCTCAGAACAAACGACACAGGTATAAGAACCAATTACAGTCAGGGACAGGTCTTAGATCACTCAATAGAAAAGAAGATATTTATCATGTATTTTATAAAACATAATTGTTTGTGTTGTCTTGTTTTGCTGGTTGTGCCAAACTTAAAAGTCTACAAACCAGCCATCATCTCAGGCATGAGAGCAAGTAAATTTATGTTACTGAGTAAAGCTGACGCATTATTAATTGATCTACAACTGAATAATTAGTTCAGAATATACTTAAAAAGACCTGTCACTGTCAGAAACAGGTCTGAGAACAAGCAACATGGGGATAAGTACCAATCACAGTCAGAAACAGGTCTCTGCACAACTTACACAGGGATAAGAACCAATTAGTCAGGAACAGATCTCAATACAAATGATATAAGAATTAGAACCAATCAAAGTCAGGGGGAGGTTGCAGAACAAACAACACATGAATTAGAGCCAATCACAGTCAGGGGGGGAGGTCTCAAAACAAACGACACAGTGATTAGAGCCAATCACAGTCAAGAGAAGGTTTCAGAACAAATGGCATGTGAATAAGAACCAATCACAGTCAGGGTGAGGTTTTAGAACAAATGACACAGGGGTGAGAAACAATCACAGTCAGAAACAGGTCTCAGAACAAACAACAAGGGCATAAGAGCCAATCATAGTAAGGGGGGGTCTTCAGAACAAATGGCATGTGGATTAGAACCAATCACAGTCAGGGGGAGGTCTCAGAACAAACAACACTGGGATTAGAGCCAATCACAGTCAGGGGGAGGTTTCAGAACAAATGACTCTGTGAATAAAACCAATTACAGTCAGGAACAGATTTCAGAACAAATGGCACAGGGATTAGAGCCAATCACAGGGACAGGTCTCCGAACAAATGACTCTGGGATTAGAACCAGTTACAGTCAGGAATAGATCTTAGAACAAACAACACAGGGATTAGAGCCAATCACAGTCAGGGACAAGTCTGAGAATAAATGACTCTGTGATTAGAACCAATCACAGTCAGGGACAAGTCTGAGAATAAATGACTCTGTGATTAGAACCAATCACAGTCAGGGACAAGTCTGAGAATAAATGACTCTGGGATTAGAATTTATTGCAGTCAGGGACAAGTCTGAGAATAAATGACTCTGGGATTAGAATTTATTGCAGTCAGGGACAAGTCTGAGAACAAATGACTCTGTGATTAGAACCAATCACAGTCAGGGACAAGTCTGAGAACAAATGATTCCGGGATTAAAACCAATCACAGTCAGGGACAAGTCTCAAAAGAAATGATTCTGGGATTAGAACCAATCTAACCATTCAAGAGGTTCACACATTTTTACCAACAAAAGCTTTTAATGTTGAATCACTTTCATCAAAAAACGGTATGGAATTGTTTTATTGTGTCCAATGATTACTTCAATTGATGTAGTTTGATTGATGTAGTTTGATTGATGTAGTTTGATTGATGTTCTGCAACATTCCAATAGCCAGTGCCGTGACATTTTGGGCGTGGCACTAAACCATGCTGCGGGCTTTTTACTAAAAATGCAGGTTTTAAAAATAATAAATATCATCCTTCAGTTTTCATCATCCATGTGTTCCTTGTTCTGAAGTCTTTTAGTCACGACGAGCAAACACTCACACACACACACACACACATACACACACACACACTGTACAGAACACATTCATCCAGCAGTCCATGACTGGAAGCCAACCAGAGAACAAAAAAAACTCAAATCTGATACAAAAACATTTTTTACGCAACAAGAATAGAACCAGAAAGAAGAATGAATTATCGCTTTCCCGAGCGTAATCCATTACTTCTGAAGCTGTGGGACTTCTTCACAACGCTGCACTGTCGCTCCTGCTTTGGGCTCCAGGTTAAAAAACGGCTCAGCCAAGCCGCCCCGCACTCATCCAGCTGCGGAGTGAACGCACATGTGCGGAGCCGGAGAACAACATCACTGAACAGCACCACTCGGGTATACGGTCCTGAAGAAAAGGAGCTTTACTAAAGAAATAATATTAAATATTAATAAACGTGTACATCATTTCCAGACACACTTTACACTGCGTCTCTAATAACTCTGTAGTTAGAGATTAACAGTGTGTGTGTCTACTGGTGATGTATTCAGTGTTTATGGGTTTATTACACAAGTACAGCTCCTTTAGATTCATTGAAGGTTAATTGTGGGGTTCCTCAGGGTTCAGTGTTAGGGCCTCAATGGTTTATGCACCTCTCATCTTAATTCAGAGTGAATGAATCAAACTGCATTTGAATCATACGATTCTTGGAACAACTGCCTTCAGCTGAATAGAACCCGACTCTTTGGAGGGACGTCTCCTGAGGAGTCAATCAAATGAGCAGTTGTCGTCTCAACAAGCCGGTGGTGTAGTGGTTAGTACGGTGGTGTAGTGGTTAGTTTGGTGGTGTAGTGGTTAGTACGGTGGTGTAGTGGTTAGTATGGTGGTGTAGTGGTTAGTACGGTGGTGTAGTGGTTAGTATGGTGGTGTAGTGGTTAGTACGGTGTTGTAGTGGTTAGTATGGTAGTGTAGTGGTTAGTATGGTGGTGTAGTGGTTAGTATGGTGGTGTAGTGGTTAGTACGGTGGTGTAGTGGTTAGTATGGTGGTGTAGTGGTTAGTATGGTGGTGTAGTAGTTAGTATGGTGGTGTAGTGGTTAGTATGGTGGTGTAGTGGTTAGTATGGTGGTGTAGTGGTTAGTATGGTGGTGTAGTGGTTAGTATGGTGGTGTAGTGGTTAGTATGGTGGTGTAGTGGTTAGTATGGTGGTGTAGTGGTTAGTATAGTGGTGTAGTGGTTAGTATGGTGGTGTAGTGGTTAGTATAGTGGTATAGTGGTTAGTATGGTGGTGTAGTGGTTAGTATAGTGGTGTAGTGGTTAGTATGGTGGTGTAGTGGTTAGTATGATGTGTAGTGGTTAGTACGGTGGTGCAGTGGTTAGTACGGTGGTGCAGTGGTTAGTACGGTGGTGTAGTGGTTAGTACGGTGGTGTAGTGGTTAGTACGGTGGTGTAGTGGTTAGTATGGTGGTATAGTGGTTATTAAGATACTGTAGTGGTTAGTATGGTGGTGTAGTGGTCAGTATGGTGGTGTAGTGGTTATTAAGATACTGTAGTGGTCAATATGGTGGTATAGTGGTTATTAAGATACTGTAGTGGTTAGTATGGTGGTGTGGCGGTTATTAAGATACTGTAGTGGTTAGTATGGTGGTGTGGCGGTTATTAAGATACTGTAGTGGTTAGTATGGTGGTGTAGTGGTCAGTATGGTGGTGTAGTGGTTATTAAGATACTGTAGTGGTTAGTATGGTGGTGTAGTGGTTATTAAGATACTGTAGTGGTCAATATGGTGGTGTGGCGGTTATTAAGATACTGTAGTGGTTAGTATGGTGGTGTGGCGGTTATTAAGATACTGTAGTGGTTAGTATGGTGGTGTAGTGGTCAGTATGGTGGTGTAGTGGTTATTAAGATACTGTAGTGGTCAGTATGGTGGTGTAGTGGTTATTAAGATACTGTAGTGGTCAATATGGTGGTATAGTGGTTATTAAGATACTGTAGTGGTCAGTATGGTGGTGTGGTGGTTAGCACATTACTGTGTCTCTAAAAACTCTGTAGTTAGAGATTAACAGTGCGTGTGACTACTGGTAATGTATGCAGTGTTTTATGGATTTATTACACTAGTACAGCTCCTTTAAATAGATATTTATCAACTTCAGGTTCTACTCGTGGAATTACTGTAGATAATAACGTAGGTAATTACACACCCTATGGAAAAAAACAGCAGTCCAGCCTATTGTACATGTGTAATTACATAATGTACAGCTATCAATACAAGCCAGTGTATAATAACATGTGAAAACCTGAAGTGGATATATATATATATA
>CM038718.1:41740056-41742556 GCA_021613375.1 Megaleporinus macrocephalus
AAATCTAAATATTTGTCAACTGGATAAACAGGTTTACTGGATGTAATGACTTAACACAAGTAACAAACATTTATAAATAAGTTGAAAAACCAACATTATAATGAAAAATTAAATGTATTATAGGCTTAAAATTTCCATCTTTATTCTTTATGTTTATTCAATATATGAAATAATCTGGAAACAAGTTTATGATATATAGAATTTGCTGTAAAAGGGTTTTGTTCAGTAGGTTAATTAATTAACAGTTAAGTCATGTTAAACTGTACTGCTTTTTCAAATACTTGAATTTATTTAAGAAACCTATTGCTTAACATGTTGAGGTCAACAGTTCAGGCTTTTTTGCAGACAATTATTGGTTGAATTCATTCTTCAGACAAACTATTTGTCTTATTATTATTATTAATTATAATTATTTTTTATATTATAGAGGTAATTCTAAGAAACTATCATTGCTGCAGATTAGTGGCCTATGCTGTTGCATATTACTGTTTATTATTTGTGGTCTATCTTCTAAAAGCCTGCAGTTTAAAAACCCATTGTTTTTTTCAGTGCCAACTTAAATGTATTAGTCTAACTATATAACTAACAATATAAGTATATATATATTTAAACTGTAGCATTATAAATAAGTTTAAAATATATAAACATTATAATTTTTTTGCAGTAAATATAATATTAATATATGATGATTATATTTTTAGCTGGTACTTCAAACAGACTCAATAATAACATGTAGTGCTTGGTCCCCGATTATTGCCACTCATGATGAAGTTTGAAATTATACCCCGCAAAAATATAATATATTGGCAAGTAGAATATCTCATAACTAATTGATATGTTTTAGATTGTAGTAAGCTTATTTAAGATCATTTTATAAATTTATTGACATATTTTAACTCTCAAGCGATGTTCGTAAGTAAAATTATTTCACTTTCCTGGAAAATTGTTTGACTTGTTTCAAACACATTTCTTAAAAATAAACACATTTCATGCCAATACAGTGAGTTAATTTTACTAAAAGCACCTAAAACAAATAAAAACATCTATAAATAATCATACAATAATCTCTAAATGAGAACTATATCAACTAGATACTTGCCAAGATATGTTTTGTATTTTTGCAGTTTAAAAATCTGTATTTCTTTATATATAAGCACTAAATTTAAGTTTAGTGATGTAACCTAGCAGATATACAGAACCTATATATCAAGTATCTCCAAAAACATTTGTTACTTTCAATGTAAGTCAATGGAACCAAAGAGTTTTATTGGTCCTAAGTTGTAAATGGCAGCAAAGGTATCTTTGCTGCCATATATATATGTGTGTGTGCGTGTGTGTGTGTGTGTGTGTGTGTGTGTGTCCATTAGTTCGTGGCCCTCCTGGTCTGGCCACCTGTCACAGTCAAACAGGAAGTCCTGGAAAAGGACGATGACCAGTCACCCTGTGCTTCCTGCTGTGTGTTCCTCTGTGCAGCAGTTTCCACCGACGTTCACGTGAACCAACCAGCAGCAATAAAGCTCTCAGCCTCGCCGGGGTTTGTTTTTGCGAGAGCGGAGGGAGCAGAAGCGTCCGCCGCTCTGCTAATGGGGCAGTAGGTGAGGACAGGCGGCTGGACCGAGCGCAGGCTGCACTGATAGAGGCCGAGCTGGTGACAAGACCTTAGATAGCTCCTTCAGAAACTCCTACAGAGGAACCAGATAAGAAACCCAACACACCGACCGTGTACACTGTCTGTCAAAAGTTTGGGGACATAACTCTGTCTAATGGAACGTGTTTTCTAGATCACTTACAGAAACAACTGCACAGAATTAAACTTTTAAACGCTTTCATTTCCATTGCAGGACAACAAACTCTCAACTCTTACTGCATTTTTGGAAGCTGGAGTTCATTTTAGGCCATCAAAGTTCATAAATGTACTTTTACTTTGACTTCTTTGGGGTTTTTTTGTGTAAATGTGTGTAAAATCTACAGAACTGGTAATTTTTTCCACTTAAACTATCAATTTAGACCTTATATGAGTGTTTTTATAGTAACAGGGTCGAACACGGAGACCTTATTCCTGATTAAGCTGATTTTATTGCAGTGAAAACATGTAAACATAGAGCGGAACTGAAAGCTAGAGGACTGTTTCAATCCAAATCTCAGTTTCAAATCCTTTTTCTTTTATTTGGATCTAAAAATAATAACAGAGCTGCAAATTTAGCCCAAAATAAGTGACATTCCGAGTGTGAAGCTCAGAGACACTCCCGTTCAGTGTATCTAGCTGTTTACTGAGCGTGAATGTTTCCTGCTAGAAAGCGGAGCTCCTTTAACAGACACTCTCCTTCTCCGTCAACACCAACACACAGCTTCACAACAACTCCAGCACTGTGTCACTCTCTCCTCCACCCTCTCTGTTCACCATTTACACTAACGTGGTGTGTGATGTCACCGCTGATGTCAGAAATGTTGAGTTCTAGCTCAAACTGTAAAGACTGAACAGTAGTTGAGTGGGTTCCTC
>CM038718.1:41747556-41757556 GCA_021613375.1 Megaleporinus macrocephalus
GCACAAAGTAGGTGTTTCTAATAAAGTGGCCAGTGAGTGGAAGCACAAGGTAGGTGTTTCCAATAAAGTGGCCACCGTGTGGAAGCACAAGGCTGGTGTTTCTACTAAAGTGGCCAGCGTGTGGAAGCATAAGGCTGGTGTTTCTAATAAAGTGGCCAACGTGTGGAAGCACAAGTTTGGTGTTTCTAATAAAGTGGCCAGTTAGTGGAAGTACATGGTAGATGTTTCTAATAAAGTGGCCAGTTAGTGGAAGCACAAGGTTGGTGTTTCTAATAAAGTGGCCTGTTTTATAAATCGTTATTGTGTTGTTCTTGTCGTTTTATAAGGCCTCAGGTTTTAGAGAGCTCTTTGTGATGAATCTCTCTAATACAGTGAAAGCGGGGCTCCTCAGGAGCCTCTTGGTGTGGCCCCTGTCCTACAGCAGGGGAGAGAGTGACGGTGCACCACAGTACGTAACATGTATAGCGTATACGTTGAAGTGCTGTTGTTGAAGGATGAAGATATATATTTACTCCAGTTCATCTGGATTAACCACACAGCCGTTCGCCATCAGCAGAACCGCTTCACCAGTTCATCTCCCTACAGTACAGACGAGTGCGGAGCCATCACTCACAGCGTAGCAGCAGAGGCTGGAGTTTGTGTATGACCACCTCTCTGAGGAGAAAAACATGTAATTAAAGATGTAAAAAGTGTGTTTACTGAAGCTTTATGAGAACGTTCAGCCAGAGAGAACAATTCTCAACAACCTGTTGACACAAGCCACTTGGTTTTCATTACCAGGCTTAACCCTCAGGAATGTTAACATGGCAGCCTCTCTCTCTCTCTCTCTCTCTCTCTTTCTCTCTCTATCTCTCTATCTCTCTCTTTCTGTGATCCTGTTCTGATCTAACTGTCTGGTGTGTCTCTGCACCGCACCTCTGACCCCACACGTCTAGATGTTAATAAAGATATTATAAATTCTACAAGGTTGTTGTTTCTAATAAAGTGGCCAGCAAATGGAAGCACAAGGTAGGTGTTTCTAATAAAGTGGCCAGTTAGTGGAAACACAAAGTTGGTGTTTCTAATAAAGTGGCCATTAATGGAAACACAAGGATGGTGTTTTTAATAAAGTGGTGAGTTAGTGGGAACACAAGGTTGGTGTTTCTAATAAAGTGGCCAGTTAGTGGAAGCCCAAGGTTGGTGTTTCTAATTAAAGGACCAGTTAACAGTTGGTGTTTCTAATAAAGTGGCCAGTTAGTACAAGGTTGGTGTTTCTAATAAAGTGGCCAGTTAGTCAAACTACAAGGTTGGTGTTTCTAATAATGTGTCCAGTTAATGGAAGTACAAGGTTGGTGTTTCTGATAAAGTGGCCAGTTAATGGAAGCACAAGCTAGGTGTTTCTAATAAAGTGGCAAGTTATTAAAGGCACAAGCTAGGTGTTTCTAATAAAGTGTCTAGTTAGTGGAAGCACAAGGTAGGTGTTTCTAATAAAGTGGCCAGTTAGTCAAACTACAAGATAGGTGTTTCTAATAAAGTGGCCAGCTAATGGAAGTACAAGGTTGGTGTTTCTAATAAAGTGGCCAGTTAGTCAAACTACAAGGTAGGTGTTTCTAATAAAGTGTCTAGTTAGTGGAAGCACAAGGTAGGTGTTTCTAATAAAGTGGCCAGTTAGTGGAAGCACAAGGTAGGTGTTTCTAATAAAGTGGCCAGGCAAGTAAACCATTATATGTGCTGTTCTTGTCTCTTAACTAGGCCACATGTTTTGGGGAGCTCTTTGTGATTTAATCTCAGGTCTAATTGTATGTTTTAGCCACTAACAGGGGTCAGTAAAGGCGAATAGGCCAGAGTTACAGCTGCACTGCTGTAGACCTACAGACGATGTCTGATTGTTCTTCAGTCGGCTGTAGGTTACGTTGGCGGGGGGATGGTTTGCTGATGGAATATACTGTAGGGCATGGCAAGTCAATCTCTCATAAAAATTCTTGTGGCAAATTTACAGCAGTTGCTGCTTCTAAGCTTTAAAGGCGGGAAAACTGAAACGACAGAAGAGAGATAATGTTTTTATGTATGTAGAGAAGCTGAGCTTAACTGGTTCACTCATTCACTCATCAGGTGATTCAGTAAACAACACTATGCTAATGTCCTGAAGAATCAAATTCAAATTTATTGCTTTGTCACTGCAGCTCTGAGGATGATGTTGCTGAGAAGTACTGGAAGTGTGTACCACACTAGCCAGAGCTGCGAGAAGAAGTAAGTGAACCCTTTGGAATGACCTGGAAATACCTTTCAGAACATGTTCTGGAGACCCCTAAAGCTGGAAATGCTACAAAAGCACTGCTAAAGACCTGCGTGTACATCAATCCACACTCAGACAAACTGTCTACCAACATTCAGGACTGCAGCGGCTCTAACTAGGAGTGGGCGTCCTGTTAAGGTCACACCAAGAGCTCCACATTCTCCTGAAACAAGAACCCAAGAGCATCAGCAGAGGATCTACAGACTGTACAAACTGCAGAAACATGTCCAGGTGTCATCACTATTAGTAAAAACACTGAACAAGATTGGAATTCATGGAAGGACACCATGAAGGACGTTTGTCCAAGACCTCCTAGATGTTCCACAGTGCTTCTGGGACAACTCTAGGACAGATACACAGCAACACCAAAACCTCATCCCAGCTGTGAAGCATGGTGGAGGGAGTATCTTGGCTTAGAGCCGCTTTGCTGCTCAGTGTCTGGGCGACCATTGAAGGAAACAATGAATTTAAAGGTGTATTTATAGAAGAATGTTGGAGAAGCAGGCTGTGATCTCAAGCTGAAGAGATGTTGAGCTATGCAACAAGACAATCCATTAAAGAACAGCTGGACAAGAAGAAGATCTGTGTTAGTCCTTACCTTAACCCCGTCGAGATGTTAACCTGAAGATGGCTGTGCAAGCAAGACTAACGAGCTGAAACACATCTGTAGGTCCAAACTTCGTCCTCAATGTTGAGCAGATCTTATAAACAGCCACAGGGAATGTTTGGTGGAGGTGATGCTGCTAAAGAAGATCTACAGGTGATCCAGTTCCAGAGTTTTCTGACTGTTTCCATATGTAATCATACATACAATAAAATCATACATGCAACACAAAGTAACATGAATATGTTATTGTGAGAGAAGTAGATCAGATCTTGAGCTCCAGTTTGAAGAACAAAGTTAGGTTCCAGATTTCTCCTGGACGCCCCAGACATTGTTTGAATGTGTTCAGTTCCTTCAGCAGCAAATCTTGATTTAGCTTAATGAAGTACTGAGCAGTCAAAGCAGGTATGAGATGAGAACTGATAATAATACTGGGTTGTATAGGAGAAGTTTGGAAAGGGTTAATAAACACACTGAAGTATGGAAAATCACTACTTACTCTATTAATACTGATTAATATTTAATAATAAAGTGTTTACTGAGTAAATAAAAGTTTTCTCTTTGAAATATGTAATCATTTCCCCATGTGTCCTTAAAATTTTAGTTTTTTTTAAAGCTCTTTAAAGCCAGTCAGGGCGATTCTCTCACCAGGTGTATTTTTAGGTTTTTTGTCCTGAAAACATATGAAAAACAAATGTAGTCATATATACACACACAAACACACACACACACACACACACACACACACACACACACACATACACACACACACACACACACACATACACACACACAGACACACACACACACACACACATACACACACACAGACACACACACACACACACACACATACACACACACAGACACACACACACACACACACACACCGCAGAGGAAAGGCAATAAAATCATTAAGTTGACAGTGAACAACAATCTGGTGTTAAAGCTCAGCTGCCCACCCACTGAGAGAGAGAGAGAGAGAGAGAGAGAGAGAGAGAGAGAGAGAGAGAGAGAGAGAGAGAGAGAGAGAGAAAGAAAGAAAGAAAGAAAGAAAGAAAGAAAGAAAGAAAGAAAGAAAGAAAGAAAGAAAAAGAGGATTAGTGAGAGAGAGAAAGAAAGAAAGAGAGAGAGAGCAAGATAGAAGGAAAGAAAGAAAGAAAGAGAGATAGAAAAACTGAGAGAAAAAAGAGAGAGTGAAAGAGAGAAAGAGAGAGAGAGAAGGAAAAAGAGAGAGACAGAAAGAAAGAGAGAAAGAAATAGGAAGATGGATAGAGAGAGAGAGAAAGAGAGAAAGAGAAAGAGAGAGAGAAAGTGAGAGAGAGAGGGAAAGAAAAATAGAGAGAGATTGAAAGAGAGAAAGAGAGAGGAAAATAGAGGTAGAGAGAGGGGGGAGAGAGAGAGAAAGAGAGAAAGTGAGAGAGAGGGAAAGAAAAATAGAGAAAGAGAGAAAGTGAGAGAGAGAGGGAAAGAAAGATAGAGAGAGATAATGAAAGAGAGAAAGAGAGAGAGAAAGAAAGAAGAAAATAAAGGAAAAACAGAGGTAGAGAGAGGGGGGAGAGAGCGAG
Source organism: Megaleporinus macrocephalus (assembly GCA_021613375.1). Taxonomy (NCBI): domain Eukaryota; kingdom Metazoa; phylum Chordata; class Actinopteri; order Characiformes; family Anostomidae; genus Megaleporinus; species Megaleporinus macrocephalus. Next base: position 41,752,004 of record CM038718.1, read on the forward strand.
TAAGAGGGGGGCTCGGGAGAGAGAGAGTGTGCACCTGTTTGGTAAACGGTCACTTTCTCTGCGCACACTCGTTCACTTCACTCTCTCCGGCTGAACAGGTGAGCACTCCTTTCACTCCCAGGCTGTCGACCTTTGACCTGCAGGAGTCAGCTGGTGCTCAGGAGGTGTCTGTGTGAGTGTAACTGGTTACTCTGTGATTCTACTTCACCATATTTGGTGGCTCCTGTCCTGCAGTGACGGTCTACACTCCTGTCTCCACTCCAGCCTGTCAGGTCTGTCTGAGAGGTCAGCGCTAAGCTTACTCAGACCCCCCACTGAAAGACCACCGATTCATAATCACACTGATACTGAAGATTAAAGACACATTCACTCACTGACCACTGTATCAGCTCCACTGACCATACAGGACCTACACTCACTGTCCACTGTATCAGCTCCACTGACCATACAGGACCTACACTCACTGTCCACTGTATCAGCTCCACTGACCATACAGGACCTCCACTCGCTGTCCACTGTATCAGCTCCACTGACCATACAGGACCTACACTCACTGTCCACTGTATCAGCTCCACTGACCATACAGGAGCTCCACTCACTGTCCACTGTATCAGCTCCACTGACCATACAGGACCTCCACTCACTGTCCACTGTATCAGCTCCACTGACCATACAGGACCTCCACTCTCTGTCCACTGTATCAGCTCCACTGACCATACAGGACCTCCACTCACTGTCCACTGTATCAGCTCCACTGACCATACAGGACCTACACTCACTGTCCACTGTATCAGCTCCACTGACCATACAGGACCTCCACTCACTGTCCACTGTATCAGCTCCACTGACCATACAGGACCTCCACTCACTGTCCACTGTATCAGCTCCACTGACCATACAGGACCTCCACTCACTGTCCACTGTATCAGCTCCACTGACCACACAGGACCTACACTCACTGTCCACTGTATCAGCTCCACTGACCATACAGGAGCTCCACTCACTGTCCACTGTATCAGCTCCACTGACCATACAGGACCACCACTTACTGTCCACTGTATCAGCTCCACTGACCATACAGGACCTACACTTAATGTCCACTGTATTAGCTCCACTGACCATACAGGAGCTACACTCACTGTCCACTGTATCAGCTCCACTGACCATACAGGACCTACACTCACTGTCCACTGTATCAGCTCCACTGACCATACAGGACCTCCACTCACTGTCCACTCTATCAGCTCCACTGACCATACAGGACCTCCACTCACTGTCCACTGTATCAGCTCCACTGACCATACAGGACCTCCACTCACTGTCCACTGTATCAGCTCCACTGACCATACAGGACCTCCACTCGCTGTCCACTGTATCAGCTCCACTGACCATACAGGACCTACACTCACTGTCCACTGTATCAGCTCCACTGACCATACAGGACCTACACTCACTGTCCACTGTATCAGCTCCACTGACCATACAGGAGCTCCACTCACTGTCCACTGTATCAGCTCCACTGACCATACAGGAGCTCCACTCACTGTCCACTGTATCAGCTCCACTGACCATACAGGACCTACACTCACTGTCCACTGTATCAGCTCCACTGACCATACAGGACCTCCACTCACTGTCCACTGTATCAGCTCCACTGACCATACAGGACCTCCACTCGCTGTCCACTGTATCAGCTCCACTGACCATACAGGACCTACACTCACTGTCCACTGTATCAGCTCCACTGACCATACAGGAGCTCCACTCACTGTCCACTGTATCAGCTCCACTGACCATACAGGACCACCACTTACTGTCCACTGTATCAGCTCCACTGACCATACAGGACCTACACTTAATGTCCACTGTATTAGCTCCACTGACCATACAGGACCTACACTCACTGTCCACTGTATCAGCTCCACTGACCATACAGGACCTCCACTCACTGTCCACTCTATCAGCTCCACTGACCATACAGGACCTCCACTCACTGTCCACTGTATTAGCTCCACTGACCATACAGGAGCTACACTTACAGACTGTAGTTCATCTGATTCTCTGTATACTTTATTACTCTGTTTAATGATCAGGACCCCCATAGGACCACCACAGAGCAGATACTATTAGGGAAGTGGATCATTCTCAGCACTGCAGTGACACTGATGGTGGTGTGTTAGTGTGTGTGGTGCTGGTGTGAGTGGATCAGACACAGCAGTGCTGCTGGAGTGTTTAAACACTGTGTCCACTCACTGTCCACTCTATTAGACACTCCTACTACTTACCTCATTTTTTCTTTCTCTATTTCTCTCTCAATTTCATTGTCTCACTATCTCTATCTCTCTCTCTCTCACATTCTCTCTCTCTGTCCATCTTCCTCTTTCTTTCCTCTCTCTTTTTCTTTCTCTCTCTCCCTATCTCTCTCTTTCTTTCTCATTCATTTACCCTGTCTCACCCTCTCTTCATCTGTCTCTCTCTAATCCTTTCTTTTTCTCTTTCTTTCAGTCTTTATATCTCTCTTTCTTTCTTTCTTTCTTTCTTTCTTTCTTTCTTTCTTTCTATCTTGCTCACTCTTTCTTTCTCTCTCTCTCTCCCACCTCTCTCCACCTCTATTTTCCTCTCTATTTCTCTCTTTCTCTCTTTCATTGTCTATCTCTTTCTCTCTTTCCCTCTCTTTCTCTCTTTCCCTCTCTCCATCTCCATCTACGTCTTACTTTCTTTCTCTCTTTTTCCTTCTCTCTCTCTTTCTCTCTTTCACTCTCCCTCTCTCTCTTTCCCACTCTCTTTCTCTCTATCTCATTTTCCCTGTCTCTCCCTCTCTTTATCTCTCGCTCTCATCCTTTCTTTTTCTCTTTCTCTCAGTCTATCTCTCTTTCTTTCTTTAAATCTTGCTCTCTCCATATCTCTCTTTCTTTCTCTTTCTCCCTCTCTTTATCTGCCTCTCTGTCTCTCAGTCCTTCTATATCTCTTTCTTTCTATCTTGCTCACTCTCTCTCCACCTTGTAGATGTAAAGTCAGACAGTAGCTCATCTGCTGCTGCACAGTTTGTGTTCCTCCAGTTCTTCATCAGTGGACACAGGACGCCGTCCACAGGACACTGCTGTCTGGATAGTTTTGGTTGGTGGACGATTTTCAGTCCAGCAGTAACACTGAGGTGTTTCAACACTCTGATCTACGCACACCAGCACAACACACACTAACCTACACACCACCACCACGTCAGTGTCACTGCAGTGCTGAGAATGACCCACCTCCCTAATAGTATCTGCTCTGTGGTGGTCCTGTGGGGGTCCTGATCATTAAAGAACAGAGTAATAAAGTATACAGAGAATCAGATGAACTACAGTCTGTAAGTGGAGCTCCTGTATGGTCAGTGGAGCTGATACAGTGGACAGTGAGTGGAGATACAAGGAGGTATGAGGTACGATGGCCAAGAAGACTTAACGCGAAACTGTCCACAACGGAAGTGTTTCCGGGGGACACTTAAAGGACGTGGGACCACATATGGCGACGCAATGTAAACAGAACCACGCCGAGCGGCGGTAGCGTCTAATAGCGATGGGCGAATGATAACGAGGCTTCAGAGCTCGTGTGGAGAAATCCAGAAAGTCGTTTATGAAGCGCGTATCGAGGCTTGCTTCGTTAAGGGCGAGTGACATCACTGATGACGTCACTGATGATGTCTGAAGTCTCGCTGGTTCAGGACGTGGTTCGAGTATCGGCGTGATTTATTGTTTCTTAATAAAAACTAAAGTCACCATCAACCCACCATCACTGTCCCGTCTCTTAAAACCACGGCAACAGGTTTAACATCAATATCTCACATACTATTGGATTTATTTACTGACTGAAATCATACTGGCCTCTATTACCCACACAATCAAACACAGATCAGATGAACGAATGAATGAACCACAGAATATGAAATTAAGGTTTTTATGTATATACTTGTTTCCATGCTGACATCGTTGCAAGAGGCCATCGCAAATAGTTGAAATGACAATAAACGTTTTGGCCAGCAGGGGGGTTCGTGTGCACATGAAGCTCTGACGTAATGAACCTTGGTTTAAACCAGCTGGAGGGAAAGCTTCAACACTTCAGGAGGCTCCATCAGGCCATCACTAGCATCTAATGAGAAGTAAGTCTGGATAGTTAGTAAATATAGCCCAAACATGCTTCTCAGTGTGGTTCTGTTTACATTGCGTCACCGTATGTGGTCCCACGTCCTTTAAGCTCGGCTGGTGTAGATATGTATGTGTATATGTGACCCACATCTCAGCGAGGTAGGAAAACAAACGTGTCTTTGTGTTGAGATGGGCTCCCGTCACCTGACGTCACACTCCTTCCCGCGGCTGCTGTTTGCTGATGCACCCGCTGACTCCCATCAAACCCCAAACACATCATTAGCCTGTCTGGAGCGTGTGTGTGTGTACGTGTGTGTGTGTGTGTTTGACTGACTCCAGTGTGTAACCATAATTAGTTATAATGCCGTGCTTGATAAAGACGTGAGGTTGACAGGGTGTGCAGCGGTCACACACACACACACACACACACTCACTCAGAGACTCACACACTTTCTCTGAGGTTAACCAGCTCCCAGGTTTGTGGACAGACTGCAGGCCTTCAGCGATTGTTCTCCGTCTACTAATGAAACCAAACACTCCATTGATTCCAAGCCACACACTCACACACTCACTCAGACACACACACACTCAGACACACACACACTCAGACATACACACACTGATATTAAATCACAGTCGTGAAGCATTGTTTGGAGTATATCTGAGCTGTTGTCTGTGGGTCTGTCTGAAAACCTACTGAGTGTTTACACAGACACTATGTTCCATCATACTCTGCGGCTCCCGACACGCAGACTGTCCCGGTTCTCATATACCTGAAACATACGGTCTCCGCGGAGCTCCGAGCAGTGACATCATCTTCAGAATAAGTGATCAGCAGCAGCGCTCGTCTTCTTAAACGTGGACGTCTGACTGCAGCACCACAAAACTCACGTCTGCTTCACTCCTCCAGAGCAACCACCATCAAACTTCAATACCAGTTTCAGTAGTGTGAATATGAGTGGTTGTGTAAGCAGGTTCTAGATAGCTCAATATAAGTGGTGGTGTAAGCAGGTTCTGGATAAATTAATGTGAATATGAGTGGTTGTGTAAGCAGGTTCTAGATAGCTCAATATAAGTGGTGGTGTAAGCAGGTTCTGGATAAATTAATGTGAATATGAGTGGTAGTGTAAGCAGGTTCTAGATAGCTCAATATAAGTGGTGGTGTAAGCAGGTTCTAAATAAATTCATGTGAATATGAGTGGTAGTGTAAGCAGGTTCTAGATAGCTCAATATAAGTGGTAGTGTAAGCAGGTTCTAGATAAATTAATGTGAATATGAGTGGTAGTGTAAGCAGGTTCTAGATAGCTCGATATAAGTGGTGGTGTAAGCAGGTTCTGGATAAATTAATGTGAATATGAGTGGTAGTGTACGCAGGTACTAGATAGCTCAATATAAGTGGTAGTGTAAGCAGGTTCTAGATAAATTAATG
>CM038718.1:41762556-41777556 GCA_021613375.1 Megaleporinus macrocephalus
ATGCATGTTAGGATCCTCACTCTAAACTGCCCGTAGGTGTGAGTGTGATGCGATGGACTGGCGATGGGCATTGGCTACAGCCCCCAACTAGCGGGTTGTCCAGCTCTTATCTGGACAGCCACGCACAGTCCAGATAAGAGCTCTCACTTGTCTGATAGAGGTACGGTGGCTGTCGAGGGACATGGTCTGCAGTGAACTGTGTAAGGTAAACTCTAGATCTGGATTCTGTGATTTGACTGAAATGCTTTCTGATTGAAAACAGATTGATTGGCAGATAATCGGCTAATGGTGGGAAGGTTAAGAAGGGAAAGAACTGCTGGAATGTGAGTTCTGGGGTTAATTATTCTGAATCATTTCCATGTAGTTGCATTTAGGAATGATTCCCCGAGTATGAGAATGATTCTCTGAGTATGAGAATGATTCTCTAAGTATGAGAATGATTCTCTAAGTATGAGAATGATTCTCTAAGTATGAGAATGATTCTCTGACTATGAGAATGATTCTCTGAGTATGAGAATGATTCTCTAAGTATGAGAATGATTCTCTAAGTATGAGAATGATTCTCTGACTATGACAATGATTCTCTGAGTATGAGAATGATTCTCTGAGTATGAGAATGATTCAAAGAGTATGAGAATGATTCTCTGAGTATAAGAATGATTCCCCGAGTATGAGAATGATTCTCTGAGTATGAGAATGATTCTCTAAGTATGAGAATGATTCTCTAAGTATGAGAATGATTCTCTGACTATGAGAATGATTCTCTGAGTATGAGAATGATTCTCTAAGTATGAGAATGATTCTCTAAGTATGAGAATGATTCTCTGACTATGAGAATGATTCTCTGAGTATGAGAATGATTCTCTGAGTATGAGAATGATTCTCTGAGTATGAGAATGATTCAAAGAGTATGAGAATGATTCTCTGAGTATAAGAATGATTCTCTGAGTATGAGAATGATTCTCTAAGTATGAGAATGATTCTCTAAGTATGAGAATGATTCTCTGAGTATGAGAATGATTCAAAGAGTATGAAAATGATTCTCTGAGTATAAGAATGATTCTCTGAGTATGAGAATGATTCTCTAAGTATGAGAATGATTCTCTGAGTATAAGAATGATTCTCTGAGTATGAGAATGATTCGCTGAGTATGAGAATGATTCCCCGAGTATGAGAATGATTCCCCGAGTATGAGAATGATTCTCTGACTATGAGAATGATTCTCTGAGTATGAGAATGATTCCCCGAGTATGAGAATGATTCTCTGAGTATGAGAATGATTCACCGAGTATGAGAATGATTCCCCGAGTATGAGAATGATTCTCTGAGTATAAGAATGATTCCCAGAGTATAAGAATGATTCTATGAGTATAAGAATGATTCTCTGAGTATGAGAATGATTCTCTGAGTATGAGAATGATTCTCTGAGTATGAGAATGATTCCCCGAGTATGAGAATGATTCCCCGAGTATAGGAATGATTCTCTGAGTATGGGAATGATTCTCATGAGTTTGAGAATGATTCTCTGAGTATGAGAATGATTCTCTGAGTATGAGAATGATTCACCGAGTATGAGAATGATTCCCCGAGTATGAGAATGATTCTCTGAGTATAAGAATGATTCCCAGAGTATAAGAATGATTCTATGAGTATAAGAATGATTCTCTGAGTATGAGAATGATTCTCTGAGTATGAGAATGATTCCCCGAGTATGAGAATGATTCCCCGAGTATAGGAATGATTCTCTGAGTATGGGAATGATTCTCATGAGTTTGAGAATGATTCTCTGAGTATGAGAATGATTCTCTGAGTATGAGACTGATTCCCCGAGTATGAGAATGATTCTCTGAGTATTGGAATGATTCTCTGAGTATTGGAATTATTCTCTGAGTATTGGAATGATTCTTGGAGAATGAAAATGATTCTCATGAGTTTGAGGCGGATTCTCGGAGTATGGGAATGATTCTCGGAGTATTTGAATGATTCTCTGAGTATAAGAATGAGTCTCTGAGTATAAGAATGATTCTCTGAGTATGAGAATGATTCTCTGAGTATGAGAATGATTCTCTGAGTATTGAAATGATTCTCTAAGTATGAGAATGATTCTCTGAGTATAAGAATGATTCTCTGAGTATAAGAATGATTCTCTGAGTATGAGAATGATTCTCTGAGTATGAGAATGATTCTCTGAGTATTGAAATGATTCTCTAAGTATGAGAATGATTCTCTGAGTATGAGAATGATTCTCTGAGTATGAGAATGATTCTCTGAGTATAAGAATGATTCTCTGTGTATGAGAATGATTCTCTGAGTATTGAAATGATTCTCTAAGTATGAGAATGATTCTCTGAGTATGAGAATGATTCTCTGAGTATAAGAATGAGTCTCTGAGTATAAGAATGATTCTCTGAGTATGAGAATGATTCTCTGAGTATGAGAATGATTCTCTGAGTATAAGAATGAGTCTCTGAGTATAAGAATGATTCTCTGAGTATGAGAATGATTCTCTGAGTATGAGAATGATTCTCTGAGTATAAGAATGATTCTCTGAGCATGGGAATGATTCTCTGAGTATGAGAATGATTCTCTGAGTATGAGAATGAGTCTCTGAGTATAAGAATGAGTCTCTGAGTATAAGAATGATTCTCTGAGTATGAGAATGATTCTCTGAGTATAAGAATGATTCTCTGAGTATAAGAATGATTCTCTGAGTATAAGAATGATTCTCTGAGTATAAAAATGATTTTCTGAGTATGAGAATGATTCTCTGAGTATAAGAATGATTCTCTGAGTATGAGAATGATTCTCTGAGTATAAGAATGATTCTCTGAGTATAAGAATGATTCTCTGAGTATGAGAATGATTCTCTGAGTATGAGAATGATTCTCTGAGTATGAGAATGATTCTCTGAGTATGAGAATGATTCTCTGAGTATGAGAATGATTCTCTGAGTATAAGAATGATTCTCTGAGTATGAGAATGATTCTCTGAGTATAAGAATGGTTCTCTGAGCATATGAATGATTCTCTGAGTATTGGAATTATTCTCTGAGCATGGGAATGATTCTCTGAGTATGAGAATGATTCACGCAGTATGGGAATGATTCTCGGATTATGAGAATTATTCTCGGAGTATGGGAATGATTCACGCAGCATGGGAAATAATTTTTGGAGTATGAGAATGATTCTCTGAGTATAAGACTAATTCTCGGAGTATGTGAATGATTCTTGGGCTATTGAAATGATTCCTATGAGTCTGAGACTGATTCTCGGAGTATGAGAATAATTCTCCGAGTATGTGATTGACTCTGAGTCTGAGTCTGGGACTGATTTTGGATTATGTGAATGAGTCTCAGAGTACATGAATGATTATTTGAGTATGGGATTGGTTCTCTGGGTGAGGGAATGATTCTCTAAGTATATAAATGATTCTTGAAGTCTGGGAATGATTCTTGGAGTATTAGAATGATTCTCTGAGTATAACAATGATTCTCAGGGTATGGGAATGATTCTCAGGGTATGGGAATGATTATTGGATATGGGAATGTTTATTGGAGTATAACAATGATTCTCAGGGTATGGGAATGATTCTCAGAGTATGGGAATGATTCTTGGATATGGGAATGTTTCTTGGAGTGTAACAATGATTCTCAGAGTATGGGAATGATTATTGGAGTATGGGAATGATTCTTAGTGTATGGGAATGATTCTTGGTGTATGGGAATGATTCTAAGCGCAGTTCACACAAAGGATACGGGAGGTGAGATGTGAGATGGGATGAGGGTCATTAAGTTAGTGAGGAAGCCCTTGTGTGCTGGTGTGTTTCCAGGAAAGCTAACTGAGCAGATGCTGAGTGAAAGGGTGAGTCAGGAAGAGAGAGAGAGAGATAGAGAGAGAGAGATAGAGAGAGAGAGACATCCTCTTATTCATTTCCAGGCAGTTTATTGACCCCAGTGTGCCACTGATGGGCTCCTCTTTAACTCTTTATGTATTTCCTGCAGGATTTTGCTACATTCCACTCACTCAGTAGTGAAAGTAAGCTTGTGTTGATACCAGCACGCAGACCTCAAGCAGCCAAAACTTCACTAATCACAACCAAACCAAGAATTTAATTCAGACACTTTATTCTAAACACAGCCCGGAGTGTCTCGGCTTTATGTTTTATTGCACTGTAAATAATTTACACATCACTCACTGTTCAAAGTTTAGAGTCTATTAACGTAACCGATATACATACCGTACAACATACAGCTGTGTATCACTGACTCTGTATCAGCTGTGTATCACTGACTCTGTATCAGCTGTGTAAGTACCACTGACTCCGTATCAGCTGTGTAAGTATTACTGACTCTGGATCAGTTGTGTAAGTATCACTGACTTTGTATTAGCTATGTATCACTGACTCTGTATCAGCTGTGTAAGTATCACTGACTCTGTATCAGCTGTGTAGGTATCACTGACTCTGGATCAGCTGTGTAAGTATTACTGACTTTGTATCAGCTGTGTATCACTGACTCTGTATCAGCTGTGTAGGTATCACTGACTCTGTATCAGCAGTGTATCACTGACTCTGTATCAGCTGTGTAGGTATCACTGACTCTGTATCAGCAGTGTATCACTGACCCTGTATCAGCTGTGTATCACTGACCCTGTATCAGCTGTGTATCACTGACTCTGTATCAGCTGTGTATCACTGACTCTGTATCAGCTGTGTAGGTATCACTGACTCTGTATCAGCTGTGCAAGTTTCACTGACTCTGTATCAGCTGTGTATCACTGACTCTGTATCAGCTGTGTATCACTGACTCTGTATCAGCTGTGTATCACTGACTCTGTATCAGCTGTGTAGGTATCACTGACTCTGGATCAGCTGTGTAAGTATCACTGACTCTGTATCAGCTGTGTAGGTATCACTGACTCTGTATCAACTGTGTAAGTATCACTGACTCTGTATCAGCTGTGTATCACTGACTCTGTATCAGCTGTGTATCACTGACTCTGTATCAGCTGTGTAGGTATCACTGACTCTGGATCAGCTGTGTAAGTATTACTGACTCTGTATCAGCTGTGTAAGTATCACTGACTCTGTATCAGCTGTGTAAGTATCACTGACTCTGGATCAGCTGTGTAAGTATCACTGACTCTGTATCAGCTGTGTAGGTATCACTGACTCTGGATCAGCTGTGTAAGTATTACTGACTCTGGATCAGCTGTGTAAGTATCACTGACTTTGTATCAGCTGTGTATCACTGACTCTGTATCAGCTGTGTATCACTGACTCTGTATCAGCTGTGTAGGTATCACTGACTCTGTATCAACTGTGTAAGTATCACTGACTCTGTATCAGCTGTGTATCACTGACTCTGTATCAGCTGTGTATCACTGACTCTGTATCAGCTGTGTAGGTATCACTGACTCTGGATCAGCTGTGTAAGTATTACTGACTCTGTATCAGCTGTGTAAGTATCACTGACTCTGTATCAGCTGTGTAAGTATCCCTGACTCTGGATCAGCTGTGTAAGTATCACTGACTCTGTATCAGCTGTGTAGGTATCACTGACTCTGGATCAGCTGTGTAAGTATTACTGACTCTGGATCAGCTGTGTAAGTATTACTGACTCTGGATCAGCTGTGTAAGTATCACTGACTTTGTATCAGCTGTGTATCACTGACTCTGTATCAGCTGTGTATCACTGACTCTGTATCAGCTGTGTAGGTATCACTGACTCTGTATCAGCTGTGTAAGTATCACTGACTCTGTTTCAGCTGTGTAAGTATCACTGACTCTGTTTCAGCTGTGTGTGTATCACAGACTCTGGATCAGATGTGTAGGTATCACTGACTCTGGATCAGCTGTTTAAGTAGCAGCGTTCTCTCCTCATAAGACTACTTACTGAGATTAGATCACTGAGATGCTCTAGTTAGAGAGAGACTGAGTCATGGTTTGTTCCCGCCCACTGCATGTGATCAGTGTTTACTGACCTCAGCTGCAGCGTCTGCTCAGCGTTTCAGCTCCATGGGTTCTCCTCTCGGGGGTTTTACTGCAGCGTTGATGGTTTTTACTCTGGAGGAGTGAAGTAGAATCAGCTGCTGCTGATCACTTACATCTGAACATGACATCACTGCTCAGAGCTCCACTTGTGTTGCATCATGGGATTGTCTTAGCGGCTGAGGAGCTGTTTGATGCTTCCTTATAATTCAGCCAAAGGAAGGAACCTCAGCAGTCAGTATATTTAAGGGATGTAAGAATTGGGACAGCCTATGTGTCAGGAGCTGCATTGTTTGATGGACAGTCCTGTAGGTTTTTCACTCCTTACAAGTAACAGTTTACTTAATAATAATAATAATAATAATAATAATAATAATAATAATAATAATAATAATAATATAACTATTTATTAAAATTTTTTTGCAGGGTGGGTAAATTGTATTTCCGACAGCTCAAAGTGGAAAGGGGTCAAATTGGCCCCTAACATAATAAGAGGGTTAATAATTTGCTTATAATAATTGAAATACTTTCAGAAGTGAAGTAACCTTAATGTATTCAGAAACATGTGGATATCATGAGGAACTAAACCCTCGTATCTCTCAAAGAGCAACTTTACAGGAGGAGGAAAAAACTTACTTCACTTTTAATGTAATTCAATGGAACCAGACGTCTTTACAGGCAATTCTGGGTCATTTGTTTCAGTCACTGTATCATAAGATTTACACACAATGTAAAGAAGAACAGATACATTCAGAATATGCCAAAAACTGGAAAATGACTAAAATAAAGATGCATGGTAATTATTTAGTGACAAGTTTTATAGACCTGAAGACTTTCTCAATCAAATTTGCAGTACCAATTTCTTTTTAAAGACCCAAAAATTATCCAAAAGTTTTATTCTATGATATAACTTGGCACAAAAACTGTCCCTCCTGTTTGAAATTTCTCTATTTTTCTTTACTTTATTTCTTGCATTTAAAATTAGAATAGTGATAAATTAACTACAGAATTACTACTATATATATATATATATATATATATATATATATATATATATATATATATATATATATAAATGTGAAAGTAACAAACCATCCCCCACAACCTCAACCCCTCACCCAACACACACACACACCCACAGGAGTCACCTGGTCTAGACACACAACCCAACAGGAGACAGCAATCACACTGACATCACTCTCTCCCAGCCTGCCAATCACCGTGCCTGCGTGTGTGTTTACAGAAATGTGGTGTTTATATTGCTGTGTGGGGTTCACTTTAGTGCGTGTGGGAAGCTCTCTCTCTCTTTCACACACACACACACACACACACACACACACACACACACAGGCCTCTGACCACCTCACTGACTGTTTATGTTCTGTAAGTGGGTGCAATAGAGATCATTACACAGCACTGTATGTGTGTTCACACCGCAGAGCTGCTAGGAGGGGTGTGTGTGTATGTGAGTGTGTGTGGTAACAAAGACAGTTTAGGAAAAAAAGTGTTACTCCTCCGACTGTACACTCTCCTACACAGTGAATATTAAATATTTCATATAATTAATTCAGGAAATAAGCAAAATATGCAGAAAAGTGTTCAATATAATTTAAAACTACTGACCATTTATATACACACACAGCAGAATCTGACCTCTATATATAAACCCAGCCGTGCATTGAAACACCCACATACACACACACACACACGCACACACACACACTAGGGGGCAGTGAAACACCCACATACACGCACACTAGTGAACACACACACACTAGGGGGCAATGAAACACCCATATACACACTAGTGAACACACACACACACTAAGGGGCAGTAAAACACTCACGTACATACACGCTAGTGAACACACACACACTAGGGGGCAGTGAAACACTCACGTACATACACGCTAGTGAACACACACACACACTAGGGGGCAGTGAAACACCCATATACACACTAGTGAACACACACACACTAGGGGGCATTGAAACACCCACATACACACACTAATGAACACACATACCAGGGTGGCATTGAAACACCCAGAAACACACACTAGTGAACACACATACCAGGGTGGCAGTGAAACACCCACATACACACACACTAGTGAACACACACACACACTAGGCGGCAGTGAAACACCCATATACACACTAGTGAACACACACACACTAGGGGGCAGTGAAACACCCATATACACACTAGTGGACACACACACACTAGGTGGCATTGAAACACCCACATACACACACTAATGAACACACATACCAGGGTGGCATTGAAACACCCACAAACACACACATAGACGCACTAGAGAACACACACTCTAGGGGGCAGAACACAGAGCAGTGGGCTTCCTTATTCACAGTACATAGGGAGCAGTTGGGTGTTGGCTGTCTTGCTCAAGGCATGTCCTGTCTGTTCAGAGCCTTCCAGTCACAAGACCAGTTCTCCAACATCTAGCACATGACTGGCCCCAATTAAAGAAGAAATAAAATCCCAAAAAACATAACATTGTTTAAATGTTATTTACTTTCAACGTAAGTTCATGTAAAGAGGTTTTATTCCAATTGATCTTGGGGAACACTTTTTAATATAAGAAATATGCTTGAAACAAAACAAATTATCTTATTCATTATTTTATATTACAATAAAATAAAACATGTCATAAATGTCAAGAAGTTAGTTCAATAATTGTATAATTTTACAAAAACCTCAAAATGGGAACTAGATATAAGATAATTGTACTTTACTTTGACCTTAAATAAGACTTAAACAAGTTCAGCCAAGACAAGAAAAACGGAATGGAAGACGAACAAAAGACTTTTATTTTTTAAAGACTTTATTTATATTATTTTAACTTCTCAGGTGTCACAATTTGTGTCCAATTAATTAAAATATTGTCATTTTAATTTAACCAGAACAGGAATCAAATCAAGCCCTCTCGTAATTGTATGTATGTGATTAGAAACAAATGAATATACATTAATGTAAAAATAGTCCAAGAAAGTCAGTTTGTTTATTCATTACAGTATGTGTGTGTGTGTGTGTGTGTGCGTGTGTGTGTGCACGTGTGTGCACACCATCGTTACGGTGATCCAGCTATATCCCTCTTGACGTCGTACCTGAGAATGGGCAGGTGTGTAATCAGAGGGCAAGAAAGGAGGGATGAAGAAAGGGAGAGGTGAGCGAGAGAGGGTGTAATTACGGAACAGACGCAGTAATTGGGGCTCTAACCATAACCACACCAAGGAGAGAGAGAAAGTTCAGGGTGAGAGGAGGAGTAGGTGTGACCTCCTCTCTGTTTTAATTTCTGACCAGCGTCTCCCTCCTGAACTCCTGTCCTGGTTCTGAAATTTCTAATGTGCAGCTCAAATCAGTCACACTGAAATCCCAGAGATGGTGAATGAAAAAGCTGTTAGTGTACTCCACTCTTTTCTGGTGTGTTTTGTTTACAAAAACTAAAATAAATGTAAATGTTCCGTGTTATTGAAAAAAAGTTGATTTGTAAAGAAATTGAGATACGTTACTTTTAAAAGTAACCTGTTACATTAGTACCATTAACAGTAACTTGTTATATTATTACCATTGAAAATAACTTGTTTCATGATTGTTATTAAAAGTATCTTGTTACATTACTACAATTAAAAGTAACTTGTTATCTTATTGTTATTAAAAGTAACTTGTTGCATTATTATTATTAAAACTAATTTGTTACATTATTGTTATTAAAAATAACTTGTTACATTACTACAATTAAAAGTAATTTGTTATGTTATTGTTATTAAAAGTAACTTGTTGCAAAATTATTATTAAAACTAATTTGTTACGTTATTGTTGTTAAAAATAACTTGTTACATTACTACAATTAAAAGTAACTTGTTATGTTATTGTTATTAAAAGTAACTTGTTGCATTATTATTATTAAAACGAATTTGTTACATTATTATTATTAAAAATAATTTGTTACATTACTACAATTAAAAGTAACTTGTTACATTACTACAATTAAAAGTAACTTGTTATGTTATTGTTATTAAAATTATCTTGTTACATTACTACAATTAAAAGTAACTTGTTATGTTATTGTTATTAAAAGTAACTTGTTACATTATTACAATTAAAAGTAACTTGTTATGTTATTGTTATTAAAAGTAACTTGTTGCATTAGTGCCATTAAAAGTAACTTGTTGCATAATTATTATTAAAACTAATTTGTTACGTTATTATTATTAAAAATATTTTGTTACATTACTACAATTAAAAGTAATTTGTTACATTATTGTTATTAAAAATAATTTGTTACATTACTACAATTAAAAGTAACTTGTTACATTACTACAATTAAAAGTAACTTGTTACATTACTACAATTAAAAGTAACTTGTTATGTTATTGTTATTAAAAGTAACTTGTTGCATTAGTGCCATTAAAAGTAACTTGTTGCATAATTATTATTAAAACTAATTTGTTACGTTATTGTTGTTAAAAATATTTTGTTACATTACTACAATTAAAAGTAACTTGTTACGTTATTGTTATTAAAAGTAACTTGTTGCATTAGTGCCATTAAAAGTAACTTGTTGCATTATTATCAAAACTAATTTGTTACATTATTATTATTAAAAATAATTTGTTATATTACTACAATTAAAAGTAACTTGTTACGTTATTGTTATTAAAAGTAACTTGTTACGTTACTACAATTAATGATAACTTGTTATGTTACTACCATTAAAAGTAACGTGTTGCATTAGTGCCATTGAAAGAGACTTATTATATTATTGTTATTAAAAGTACTTTAATACATTAATACCATTAAAAGTAACTTTTGTCATTACTGCCACTAAAAGTAATTAATTACATTATTGCCATAAAAAGTAACTTGTTACATTGATGTTATTAAAGGTATCTTGTCACATTACTACCATTAAAAGTAACTTGTTACATTATTGTCATTAAAATAACTTGTAACTTTACTGTCATTAAAATAACTTGTAACTTGACTGTCATTAAAAGTAACTCATTACATTATTACCATTAAAAGTAACGTATTAAATGATTACCATTAAAAGTAACTTATTACATTATTACCTTTAAAAGTAACTTGTTACATTTGTGCCATTAAAAGTAACTTGTTATAGTATTGTTATTAAAAGTAACATAATACATGAATACCATTAAAAGTAACTTTTGTTATTACTGCCACTAAAAGTAACTTGTTATATTAGTGCCATTAAAAGAAACTTGTTACTTTACTTCCATTAACAGTTCCATCACTGCTGTTAAAAGTAACTTGTTATGTTATTGGCATTAAATTTAACTTGTTACATTAGTACATTTAAAAATAATTTGTTGAAGTACTAACTTGTTGCATTGCTACCATTAAAAGTAAGTTCTTACATTACTGCCATTTAAAGACATGGTTTGCATTACTACCATTAAAAGTAACTTGTTACATTACTTTGATTAAAAGTAATAGTGCTATTAAAAATAAGTTGCTACATTATTGTCATTAAAAATTGTTACATTGCTACTATTAAAAGCAACTTGTTACATTACTAATATTATGAAAAATACTTGTTAAAACAGCTTGTTGTATTACAACATTACTGATATAAAAGTAATGACTTGCACTACAAGGTAACTGCTGTTTTTGTCTCTGCTGTGGTTTCCAGTGTTCTGAAGCTTCCACATTTCAATCTCCCTTTTTTTAGTATCAAAATTAAAATCTGCAAACTTTCACATCTGATATGTTTCTATTAGCTGAACTAGCTGGTGTTAGCCTACATCACGATATGCCAGCGTACCAGTCACCAAAAATGTTCAATAAACTTTAGCTTGAGTGGCATAATTTTAACATAATAACTGTTTAACTGTCGACTATGCATCCAATTCAACATGTAAATGCTTTTGGCTGAACAGTCAAAGTTAGGATTGGACCCTAACCAACTGATGAACAAGCTAAATAAACCTGATGTTGAATAGATGTTGTAATTTGTCCAAAGGAAAGCAAATAGACTGAATTATAGTGGCCCTAGAACAAAACCTTGGGGAACACCTTTCAATTTAAGAAATACAATAAAAAAAACTAAATCATCTTATGAATTAGGTTCATTAAAATAAAATAAAACAAGTTACATATATCTAGAAACTAGCTTTTCAAGTTTTCAACAACCTCAAAATTGGAAATATATGATGTGCTAACTAGAAGTAAGTACTTTGATCGTAAATAAGACTTAAACCAGTTTAAGTTCAACCAAGCAAAGAAAGAAAGAAAGAAAGTAAGAAATACTAACAAAATGTTTTATTTAAGTTATTTTATTTAGTTATATTGAAATGTTGAACTGGAATCAAAAGTTATGCTTAATTTTATATTGAGAAAAGTAAAAAGTTGTATTACTAGTTAGCCCAAAGGAATCAGAGTGCTCTAACAGGTTTCTCCAACGTTTCACTGTTTTTAAATAAAACTGAGCTGAACCTCAAACTGAATTAACTCCTCAAAGCTCGAAGTGTTTACTGTACGAGTTCAATACCTGGTTAGATTTACCAAACAGCCTTAATAAGAGCAACGGCTGGTTAGAGCGTGTACATACATGCCATCATGCTGTGTAAAGGCTGCTGTCTCCATAAACCGTCCACATGTGTCCCTCTCCAACATCCATAAAGTGTTTAGGGTCAAAGCGGAAGGATGTTAGTCAGTTAACCCCGCTGAGCATGAAGTGTCTGGCCACATGAGAATGCTTATATAACTGTGATAAGCAATGCAGTCCTCTAAAATTTAAAATAACAAAAAAACTCAGAAAAAAATTACTTTGATGTGTATTTGATTGACAGACAGTATAAACACAATATATTTTACATTTTGTCTGATCAGCTTCATTTCATTTATACACAGATATCCATTCAGACCTGATACACATACCAAAACCAGCCGGGACGGAAAGTTTAGGGTCAATAACGAGGTCAAACAATTAAATAACGATGTGATTTAAAACCGGTTTAAATGCAGCACTGAGGACAGTCCGAGTCCTTCAGGAGCAGAGACGGATCTCCAGTCTGAGTAAATAACTGAAATGTTTCAAATCAATGCTCCTCAAAGAACGACAGGGAGGGGTTTGGAGGTTCTCCCCTCCAGGGTTCTACAGTGCAGAACGTCAGCGAGAACACTGAAGATACCTGGAGGAATTTCAATGCATACAGATCCTAAGCTGAGCTCTCTTGGATCCCTCAGACGGAACCACACCGAGAACCTTCATTCAGCTATAAGCTATAGAACCACATGGGTTCAGGATTAAACCTTCATCCGGCACTACAGCACGCAGCTACATCAACAAACACCAGTTAAAACTTTACTGGGCCATAAAGGAAGCCCTATGGAAACCATATCCAGACGCACCTTCTACTTCTCTGGGCTGGAAGATATCTGAGATGGACCATCCCAGTGGAAACATGTATTGTGGTCAAATGAATCAGCATTCCACGATTTTTTTTATGGCTACAATGAATGTTTTTTTGGGAAATCCCGTGTGCTGTGGTTAAGCTGTGTTACTTGTGTTGCTTCCATTTGAAAATAGCAGCACTTATGGTTGTCCAGGGCAGCTCTAGCAGCTAAAACAGGACAGAAATCTGTGGTAAATCCTATAACAGAACCATGATTAATATTACAGAGCTTCACAGCATGACCCACTGTTTATATATGGAGACTGGCTTGATTTTATACACCTGTTAGCAATGTCCATATACTTTTGGCCACATTGTGCATACTTTCACAGGTTGCTTAAAGTCTAGTCTGCTGCCACAGTTCCTTACCCACCTCACTGGACTAAACTTGCTGGCTTGTGAGAGGTATTTGGTTGAGGTTGCCAGTTTTGCCACAGTGTTAACCTCCATGCAGCAGCATTTGTATTATTGATGGGGATACACTCCAAATACTTGAATTTCAGTGATACAGAATGACATAAATGTGGTCTGTTATATCAGTGACCTCACTACCATCCTCGAATATGGAGATAAACTAAATCCTGAAATGGCTTTACATCCTATAAGATGGTGTATTGATTGTATTTTATCTAATGTGTGATGTAACGTTAGCATCATGTAACATCTGTAAGATACACGATTTGGTTTAAATACAAATATCTCATTTCCTGGGACTTTTCCACGGATTAGCATCAGCTGAGCCAATTATAAAGTACAAAGCAATAAATGTGTGGGCGTATTCGTGCCCTTGTGGGGACCAGGTCCCCGCAGTCTGTTGAATATATGGCCATTTAGTGGTTTTGGGGACGTAAAACTTCAGTTTTATTAGAAGAAACTGAGGCAAAGCTGATGGTTTGGTTGTTGAGGTTAAAGTTAGATTGGACTTATGTGGAGTAAAACAGCGTTTAACACACACACACACACACTAATACACAGTGTGTGTGTTACAGGCATAATTTCCTGCCGTGCTATCTAAGTGTCCCAGGCTGGGTAAATGCGCCTGGTGTAAACCACATCCAGATTACTTCCAGGAAAACCCCCCTCGTCGAAGGTCAAACATCTCTATGGAAACAAGGAAAGACCCTGAAAATCCCCCCATTCAAATATTAATTCGCTCAGATATTCATATTAGTATATAGTGGGATACAACAGTCACTGCATGACTAAGTTGTCCACCATTCTGTGTCTCCGCATTGAAGCCGGGATGAAAGACAAACAGAAAAAATAGAAATTTTGATTTGAAATATAATTAATAAAGAATAAATATCTCCATTTTTATCAACTTTTATTTTTTATATTATTTGAATGCAGCAGCTACTGTGTACACTGAGTGAAAACCAATGGACCAATGCAAATGCTCTAAAATCACAAGATTTCAGTAGATTTGATTTACTCAACAGAAGGGTTTGTACAGACTTGCGGAGTACAGCTCAAGTGCACGCAAATCAGGGACATACCAAAGTCTTAATACCAAATACCAAATAAATTCTAAAATTAATCAATTAATTAAGATTATACATGTAA
>CM038718.1:41780711-41793211 GCA_021613375.1 Megaleporinus macrocephalus
AAAAGAAATGGAACGAGCGAGGAGATGATAAATAACTTTGCAGGAGTTAAAGGGAGTGGAAGTGGAAAAGAGAAAGAGGAGGAAGAAACAAGTGGAAAGAGAGAAAAACAGAGATGAGAAAGATAGAGCAAAGAGAAAAAAATGAAAATGGGATGAGAGAGAGAAAGAGAAAGGCGAGTGAGAGAGAAAGAGAGAGGGTAAGGACGAGGAAGAGAGAGAAGGAAAGAAAGAAAAGGGTGATAGAGGGAAGGGAGGGGTGACTCTCCAGTTAAAATGAGTTGTAATGTTAATAATGTTGTCCATGTTAACTCAGTACCATCTGTGTTTGTGTGTGTGTGAGTGTGTGTGTGTATGTGTGTGTGTATGTGTGTGTGTTGAGTGTTTGTGTGTGTGTGAGTGTGTGTGTGTGGTTGAGTGTTTGTGTGTGAGAGAGAGTGTGTGTGAGTGTGTATGAGAGAGAGATTGTGTGAATGAATGTGTGTGTGTGTGTGTGTGTGAGAGAGAGAGAGAGCGTGTGTATTTGAGTGTATGTGTGAGTGTGTGTGTGTGAGTGTGTGTGTGTGTGAGTGAGTGTGTGTGAGAGTGTGTGAGTGTGTGTATGAGTGTGTGTGTGTTTGAGTGTGTGTGTGAGTGCGTGTGTGTGATTGTGTGTATGAGTGTGTGTAAGTGTGTGTGAGTGTTTGTGTGAGTGTGAGTGTGTGAGTGTGTAAGTGTGTGTGTGTGTGTGTGTGAGTGTGTGTGTGTGTGTGTGTGTGAGTGTGTGTGTAAGTATGTGTGTGTTTGTGTGAATGTGTGAGTGTGTGTGTGTAAGTGTGTGAGTATGAGTGTGTAAGTGTGTGAGTGTGTGTGAGTGTGTGAGTGTGTGAGTGTGAGTGTGAGTGTGTGTGTGTGTGTGTGTGTGTGTGTCTCACTCTTTATTTGCTCTTTGACGCTTTGTGCCTCTAAACCATTTGCAGCTGTTGGCAGACAGAACAACTGTGGCAACTCCAAAAACGAGGAAATCTAAAAAGAGATCGAGCTATAAAATAAAACAGAGAGAGAGAGAGAGAGAGCGAGGGAGAGAGAGAAAGAAAAAAGGAAAAGGAGAGAGAGGGAGAAAGTGAAAGAGAGAAGCAAAGAGAGAGGAAACGAGAGAGGGAAAGAGTATATGAGAGTGAGAGAGAGAGAGAGAGAGAGAGAATGAAAGACAGGGAGAAGAGAAAGAGAGAAGGAGAGATAGATAGAGGGAGAAGAAGAGAGAAAGAATGAGAGAGAGAAAGAAAGAAAGAAAGAAAGAGGGGGGTGATGTAGAAAGAGCAAAAGAGAGATAGACAGCTCAAAACTGCACTTTACATGCTGACAGGCAGATAGATAGATAGATAGATAGATAGATAGATAGATAGATAGATAGATAGATAGATAGATAGATAGATAGATAGAGAAACAGACAGACAGATAAACATGTGGTTTGACAGACGCAGACAGATCAATAAACAGACTTTATTGATCTCAAAGGAGGAAACTCAACACTACAGTAGCCAAAAACCATACACACATAATTGTGTACACATACACTACAAATATTTTTTTTTTTGGGGGGGTGGGGGGTTGGGGGGGTGGGGTTGAAAATTGTCTCCACATAAACAACATGTTATCACCATGCTGGTGGGATCTGATCAAACATCCGTCTGAGAGGTTCTGAGGTTACTGAGCAGAATGAAAAGTGGACTGTGCTCCATCTGGTCAGTTCATTACGATTCCCTGAAAATCATCTGCAGCAGGTTGAGCTGTGTTTAGAAATGAGCTTCCTGTTAAATACCTGAACTTCCTGTAAGAGCCAGTACATACACGCAGCAGAGCTGGCTGGAGCTGGACTGTGGGGAGGGGCGGCCATCAAGAAACATCTACAGTAGATGTCCAAAAGTATCCAGACAGCCCATTCGCTGAGAGTGGAATGGAACACTTGGCTGAAGCCTCTGAGGGTCATGACGTCCAGTGTGAGCTGGAAGGGGTAAAAAGGCCCCCAGCATTGGGCTGTGAAGTGATGGAGCTCCATCCAGGACCTCTGGGGTGAGGTAATCTGGTTGTGTAGTGTGAAACCTTCCCAGAAGAGTAGAAGTTGTTACTGCAGCATGGGTGTTGGTGGGGGGGGGGGGGGGGGTGGCTTCCTGCCCTGATGAGCAGTGTATACAGACAGATGTATAAATCCTTTAAGGTTATTGCTTCAGTATGCAGATTTCTCAGTTTAGCTTTCCCATCTTGTCTTATCTCTTTCAGCCAGACTGATCAATCTGTATCAGAGTACGGTTTCATCTACTGGAAGCTGAAATGTCCATGAGGCCACGTGCCCTTTGGACAGTGACCATTCTCAGAATCACTTAAAGACACAGTCCTTACGTGCATTTACAGGTTAGGTGTTTAAACACTATGAGACCACAGCTAACATCCCTAGTGCCAGTTCACTGAGATCATAGCTAATATCCACAGCTCCAGCCCAGTGAGACCATAGCTGACATCCTCCACTCCAGTTCAATGAGACCATTGCTAATATCCATAGTTCCAGTTCAGTGAAACCATAGCTAACATCCACAGCTCCAGCCCAGTGAGACCATAGCTAATATCCACAGCTCCAGTTCAGTGAGACCATAGCTAATATCCACAGCTCCAGTTCAGTGAGACCATAGCTAATATCCACAGCTCCAGTTCAGTGAGACCATAGCTAATATCCACAGCTCCAGTTCAGTGAGACCATAGCTAGCATCCACAGCTCCAGCCTGGTGAGACCATAGCTGACATCCTCAACTCCAGTTCAATGAGACCATTGCTTATATCCATACTTCCAGCCCAGTGAGATCATAGCTAACATCCACAGCTCCAGCCCAATGAGACCATAGCTAACATCCACAGCTCCAGTTCACTGAGACCATAGCTAATATCCATAGCTCCAGTTCAGTGAGACCATAGCTAACATCCACAGCTCCAGCCCAGTGAGACCATAGCTAATATCCATAGCTCCAGTACACTGAGACCATAGCTAATATCCATAGCTCCAGTCCAGTAAGAACATAGCTAATATCCATAGCTCCAATTCAGTAAGACCATAGCCAACATCCATATCTCCAGTCCAGTGAGACCATAGCTAATATCCATAGCTCCAGTTCAGTGAGACCATAGCTAATATCCATAGCTCCAGTTTAAAGAAACCATAGCCAACATCCATATCTCCAGTCCAGTGAGACCATAACTAATATCCATAGCTCCAGTTCAGTAAGACCATAGCCAACATCCATATCTCCAATCCAGTGGGACCATAGCCAACATCCATATCTCCAGTCCAGTGAGACCATAGCCAACATCCATATCTCCAGTCCAGTGAGACCAAAGCTAATATTCATAGCTTCAGTTCAAAGAGACCATAGCCAACATCCATATCTCCAGTCCAGTAAGACCATAGCTAATGTCCATAGCTCCAGTTCAGTAAGAACATAGCCAACATCCATATCTCCAGTTTAGTGAGAACATAGCTTAAATTCATATCTCCAGTTCAGTGAGACCATAGCCAACATCCATATCTCCAGTTCAGTGAGACCATAGCCAACATCCATATCTCCAGTCCAGTAAGACCATAGCTAATGTCCATAGCTCCAGTTCAGTAAGAACATAGCCAACATCCATATCTCCAGTTTAGTGAGAACATAGCTTAAATTCATATCTCCAGTTCAGTGAGACCATAGCCAACATCCATATCTCCAGTTCAGTGAGACCATAGCTGACACCCATAGCATGACCATATAGAGCAGCAGTAGGAGAAACTGTGTTCAATAAAAGAGTTTTTGTCTACACTGTTACCCCAAAGCTACACTGGTGTCAGAAGTGGGATTGCCTTCTATTGGGCTGCAGGGAAACCCAGGAGACAGAACCGAGTCCAGCCAATGAGGCGCAGCCCAGCAAAGATGGACAGCAGGCACAGCTTAAAGATGGTGATGGGCCTACACGAGGAGGCATGGCTGATGGTCGGAGTTCAGCGGACACATGCAGCACTTTTGCTGGTATTTATATCTTTATTGATCGTCCCATAAAAAATAATGTTAGACCCATTTCATGCATGCACACTCATCACACTGAGGTGCTGTTGTTGTGCTGGAACAGAGAGAACGGTGACTGTAGCTCTGGAGAAAATGGATGGAGAGAGAGAAAGAAGGGAAAGCTATATTGTAAAAGAAGAAGCAGATGTTCTAAAGCCCGTGTTGTGGTCTGTCGTGGTGTGTAATTAGTTATGAAGTTGACTGAAGGTTTAGAGCTCTGAGTGAATGTTTTTGCTCCAGTGGAGCTCATTTAAACGATATTTTTATCCTCGGCGAGATCTTTAAACTCATTTCATTCACAGCGAACTGCAAACTGTGGATTGTCTGTAAACAAGAAGAGTCTTTATGTGATATCAGTATGTATATCAGAGTAGTCAGTACTGAAGCTATAAAGGAATAAAGGATACGATGAGTTCTGGATCTGATTCAGTATGTGTGACAAATAGTTCTAACAAGATCGAGGAAGAAGAGAAAGAAAGAGTGAGGGAGGGAGGGAGGGAGAGAGAGAAATGAAAATAGGAAAGAGAAGGAGAGAAGGACAAGAGAGAACCAGAGAAGAGAAAAAAGAGAGTATGAGAGAAAAGAAAGAGAAAGGGAGAGAGAAGTAGAAGAAAAAGAAAAAAGAGGGAGGAAGAATTGAGAAAGGGAGAAAGAAGTAGAGAGAATAGGAAAGAGAAGTAGAAGAGAATGAAAAAAGAGGGAGGAAGAATTGTAAGAAAGAGAGATGGATGGAGAAAAGAAGGAAAGAAACAGAGGGACAGAGAGGGAGAGGAAAAAAGGAAGGGAGAAGAGAAAGAAAGAGTGAGTGAGGAAGGGAGAGAAATAAAAACAAGAGAGAGAAGAACGAGAGAGAATGGGAGAAGAGTAAAAAAGAGAGTATGAGAGAAAAGAAAGAGAAAGGGTGAGAGAAGTAGAAGAGAAAGAAAGAAGAGGGAGAAAGAACTGAAAGAAAGAGATGGATTGAGAAGAGAAGGAAAGAAACAGGGACAGAAGGGGAGAAGAAAAAGAAAGAGAGATAGAGGGGAAAAAGGAAGAGAAAGGGAGAGAAGTAGAAGAGAACGAAAAAAGAGGGAGGAAGAATTGAAAGAAAGAGAGATGGATGGAGAAAAGAAGGAAAGAAACAGAGGGACAGAGAGGGAGAGGAAAAAGAAAGAGGAAGGGAGAAGAGAAGGAAAGAGTGAAGGAAAGAGGGAGAGAAATGAAAAAAGAGAGTGAGAGAAGCACAAAAGACAATGGGAGAAGAGAAAAAAGATTATGAGAGAAAAGAAAGAGAAAGGGAGAGAGAAGTAGAAGAGAAAGAATAAAGAGGTAGAAAGGATTGAAAGAAGGAGATGGATGAAGAAGAGAAGGAAAGAAACAGAGAGACATAGGGGGAGAGGAAAAAGAAAGACGTAGGGAGAAGAGAAAGAAAGAAATGGAGGGAGAAGAAAAGGGAAGAAACAGGGACGGGGAAGAACGAGGAAGGGAGAAAAGAAAGAAAGAGGTGGATGAAGAAGACAAGGAATTAAACAGGGACAGAGAGAAGAAAAAGAAAGAGGAATGGAGACAAGAAAGAAGGAGAAATGGAGGGAAAAGAGAAGGAAAGAAAGAGAAAAGGAGAGAGAAGGAGAAGAGAAAGAAATAGAGATTAAGTGAAAGAGAAAGAAAGAGAGAGAGAGGGAGAAGAGAAAGAAATAGAGATTAAGTGAAAGAGAAAGAAAGAGAGGGAGAGGGAGAAGAGAAGAGAAAGTTGGAGGGAGATGAGCAGCAAAGAAAGAGAAAGGGAGAGAGGGGAGAGCGAGAGAGAGAGAAAGTGGAAGAGAGGGAGCTGTTGAATGAGAGAGAGAGAGGTAAAAAGAGGGAGAGCGAGAGAGAGAAAGAGGAGAGGAAGTGAACAGTTAAAAGCAAAGACAGAGAAAGAGAGAGAGAGAAAGAAAAGCAGAAATCTCTTTCTTGTCTTTCTTTCTCTCTCCCTCTCTTCCACTCAGTCCTCCCTATTTCTTTTCTCCCTCTCTCTGTTTCAATCTCTCCCTCTCCTTCTCTCTCTCCTATCCCTCCCTCCCTCCCTCTTTCTTTCTCCCTCTCTCTGTTGTTAGTGGTTTAGTGCTGTATGAGTTTTATGTGTTTAATTATTCAGGTCATCTTCTCCACTTCTCTCTCTGTTTGTTTAAGACCGCTTATCCTTTCTGTTTACAGATGAGATAAAGAGAAAGAGGGAGCGAGAGAAACACAAGAGAATGAGAAAAGAGAGAGGGGAAGTAGAGGAGAGAGAAAGAAAGAGGGAGGGAGGCGGGGAGCAAGAGACAGTGAGAGGGAGAAAGAGAATGAGAGGGGGAGAGAAAGAGAGAGAAAGAAAGATGGAGAGAGAGAAGAGAGAGGGAGGAGTATGAGAGAGTAAAGAGAAAGAGAGAAAGCTGGAGAGAGAGGAGAGAGAAAGGAAAGAAAGAGAGGAGAGAGAAAAGATAGAAGAGAGAGAGAGAAAAAAGACAGGAGAGAGAGAGAGAGGAAAGAGAAAAGACAGGTGTGAGAGAGGGGAGAGAGAGAGAAGAGAGAGAAAAGACACGAGAAAGAGAGGAGAGAGAGAGAAAAGACAGGAGAGAGAGAGAGGAAAGAGAAAAGACAGGAGAGAGAGGGGAGAGAGAGAGAAGAGAGAGAAAAGACAGGAGAGAGAAAGAAAAGACAGGAGAGAGAGAAGAGAGAGGAGAGAGAAAAGACAGGAGAGAGAGGAGAGAGAAAAGACAGGAGAGAGAGAAGAGAGAGAGAGAGAAAAGACAGGAGAGAGAGATGAGAGAGAGAAAAAACAGGAGAGAGAAAATACAGGAGAGAGAGGAGAGAGAAAAGACAGGGGAGAGAGAAGAGAGAGAGAGAAAAGACAGGAGAGAGAAAGAAAAGACAGGAGAGAGAGAGGGGGAAGATAGAGAAAAGCGAGGGAAAAGACAGATGAGAGAGAGAAAGAGAGAGAGAGAGATAAAAGAGAGAGACTCTAAAATCATCTCAGTCCTATCTAAGTGCCACCGCTGGCTGTAATGAGGAAACGGAGGATGCAGCTTTTGCAGATCAATAGTAATTTGAAGGCTGATTAAACAAAAGCAACAGTGAGTGTAATTGATTTTCCTGCATTGATGTTCACATTTCATAATAATTGAACACATTTAAACCAATACAGCACTAAGAGGTGGAAACTTTGAACATTCTTCGGTCTACAGAGAACATAAACGCTGGGTCTGGATCATGTGTGGAGCAGAAAACGAGGTCAGAGAGTCAGAGGAGTCAATAACACTGATTTAAATATAGTTTCTATAGTTATAAGAATGTTTACTGTCGTATTTTAGGTGAAATGATTAATAATAAGAATGTATAACTGCTTGCCGTCGGTACGTTTATACACTACAATCCATATTTTACTTTTTTACTTTTCTACGAAGTTCTATTTAAAAGTCTGAAGTGTAAAAAGGAATATCTAGAGACCTCCAGCGTTCACAGCATGTTTAACAACTTCCCACAGATTTTCAATGAACTGTCTGAGAACTGTGTGGGCGTGGCTAATGAGCAGCTTGATTGACAGCACTTTGTCCAAGACTTCTAATCCTCATATAGAACTAACATCATTATTCAGCTTTCATGTGACACTGACTGGACCTAACAGGCAGACAGACAAACAGACAGACCAAAGGACAGACAGAGGGACAAACAGACAACCAAACGGACAAACAGTCAGACATACAGGCAAATAGAAAGATGGAAAAACAGACAGGTAGGTGGACAAATAGACAGACAGGCTGACAGGCAAACAGACAGATAGACAAACAGACAAAAAGACAGGCAAAAATACAGACGGACAAACAGACAGGCAGACGGGCAAACAGACAGACAGACAGGCAAAAATACACACAGGCAGACGGGCAAACATAAAGGCAAATAGAAAGATGGAAAAACAGACAGGCAGGAGAAAAAATGGACAGACAGGCTGACGGGCAAGCAGACAGACAGACGGGCAAACATACGGATGGACAAACAGACAGGCAGACGGGCAAACAGACAGACGGACAAACAGACAGGCAGACGGGCAAACAGACAGACGGACAAACAGACAGGCAGATAGACAAACAGACAGGCAGACAAACAGACAGACAGACGGACAAAAAGACAGGCAGACAAATAGACAGACAGACAGACAGACAGACAGACAGATGGGCAAACAAACAGCAAACATACAGACGGACAAACATACAGACGGACAAACATACAGGCAAATGGGCAAACGGTGTGTGTGCATACACACACAAATACAGACACACACATGTACAGACACACATACACACACACACAGACACACACATACATACACTGTGTGTGTATGTATGTGTGTGTCTGAGTGTGTATGTGTGTATGTGTGTGTATGTGTGAGTGTGTGTGTGTGAGTGAGAAATCTCACCTGAGTGCTATTTTTGTCACATTTAAATGTTTCAGATCATCAGTTAATTTGAATGTAGGATAAAGAAACACAAATAAACAATGTTCATTAAGTTTATTAAAGATAAACACGTCTCCTAAACCCGTATCACCCAGTAAAACAGTAACTCCCCTCTAAACCTAATCACTGGCAGTGCCACTCTCAGCCGTAACAACTGCAGTTAAACATTTCCAGTAACTCGCAACGAGCGTTTCAGGTCACTGTGGAGGAATTTTGGCGACGCTTCTCTGCAGAATTGTTTTAATTCGGCTACGTTTTCCAGCATGAACTGCCCGATTAAGGTCACACCACAGCATCTCAATAGGACTCAGGTCAGGACTTTGACTTAACCCTAACCCTAACACTCCAGAACCTTCAGTTAGTTAGTCGTTCAGACCTGCTTGTGTACTTGTGGATTGTCGTCCTGCTGCATAAGCCGACTGTGCTTGAGTGTAAGGTCCCAAACTAATGGGTGGACTTTCCTTTTCAGGTTTTTCTGATAGAGAGCAAAATTCACAGGTTTGACTTGTTGGTTGTCGGTTATGATAAGTTGTCCAGGTCCTGCAGAAGCAAAGCAACCTCAGAACATCACACTACCACCACCATGTTTTACTGTTGGTATGATGTTCTTATGTAGTTTTGGCTTTACACCAGATGTAACAGAACCCATGAGGCCTCCGGTTCTTCACTGATCTCCTGGATGTGTCGTCAATGCGCTCTTGGTGAAGTTTTTGAGGGCCAGTCACTCCTGGGAAGGGTCACCACTGTTTCAAGTTCTCTTTATTTGTGAATCACCAGGTTTGGCAGTGAAGCAGAACCTAATAGTCAGTTTTTTAGGTTAGAATAGGTTTTTAGGGTTTAGGTTTAGGTCAGAATGTTTTAAACTGGTTGATTTAGTAACTAAGGGGTCATTACCATACATTATCATACAGTGCAGGAAGGCCTGAACGGCTTCTACCTCCAATATATCAAATCAGAATTTAAACATCATTTTATTGAAACATTGGCGGCACGGTGTTGAAGTAGTTAGCACCATCACCTCACAGCAAGACGTGTGAGCAAGAGTGTGTGTTGGCCGTGCGAAGGACTGGCGACCTGTCCATGGTGTACCCCGTCTTCACCCAGTGACGCCGGGATTAGCTCCTTCTGATGCCTAACCTTGATTTTAAAAACAAGAACCAAAAATTAAAAATAGTTATCCTTTCAGTTAAGAAAGAAAACAAAGAGAGATTTAGTTAAACACACTGCAGCATTGTGTCGGTTCTTTTTTCAGCTTTAACTACAAAGTTGGGCCACGTATGTCCTGCAAATGTATGAAAACAAACACACATACACAAGCAGGCTGAGAGATGAGGGGAAGTCGTGTGTGGTTTGGGAGTAAATTAGAACCAAACTAGGCCATGTGGGACTCACTGCAGCCTCTTTTTCCCAAACCACACATATAACACCCAGTATAACACACTTTCAGCAGTGACGTCCACACCAGCACATCATACACACACACACACACACACACACACAGTAGCTGTGGATGAGAGGTAGACCAGTGGTCCATGCAAGGGGACTTCACCACGACACAATCACCAGCTACAGTGGATTACTGCAGGGACTCTTTCCCTTATCTTTATATATGAAGAGTTATTATATGGCACTGTCATTCATAACTGCATTAATATAAATTTATAGTAAATAAACCTGGGTGTTAATTTTTCCACTTATGATAAAAGACAAGTAGCGAAATATCAAAATCTAACATTATAAATGTGTTACATGATATAAACATAGCATGTTATAATATCTACACCTGTATAATTGCTCCATAATTGCTTAACATAGTTATTATAACCATGTTATAATGCACTATAACAGCTTCTGGTATGCGTGTTAATTATATGGTTAAATTTCTAAATGACTTATGTTCTTATAATGTATGTTGAAATGCTTTTATAAAGTGCAATATAATTCATATAATACATAATAATACCTAACATGCTCATAAGTATTATATATTATATTATAATATCTGTTGTAATGCACAATAACACTACATACAGCTGTATGCCAGGTCATTACAGGCTTTCAGATGCAAATGGTACACCATGCATTATACTATTGAGCATAAACTGGTATAGTAGCTATGATCACATACATAACACTTTATACAGCATGAGTATATGACAACATGACTTCAGGTTTCATGTCTTAGGTAGTCAAAAACATAGAACCAATAGAAATGCTCCCAAATCAGTTGGAAAAAATCTGGTTCCACTGACTTACATTAAAAGATAACAACATTTTTGGTCTCTCTTCTAAAATTGCTATTTTGAAATTTTTATTTTTGTTTTTATTATAAAACTTCTATTACTATTACAAAAGCATTCGTGTCATATTTGGGATGTATCTGGATGCCAGAAAGAAAATGCACCAGAATCTTGTTAGTACTGCATTATAACATGCATATTAACTTCATATTTTAACATTAAAACATATCATTGCTGTTTAGAGGAAAACAAGTATCTTCAAAATGACAACTTTACAAGAGAGAAAAAAAACTGGCTTCACTTTCAATGTAACTCAATGGAACCAGAATGTCTTCCAAGCTATTTTGGAGCACTTCTATTGGTCCATTCTTCTTGAAATTTAGAGTAGCGGTCGGGTTCTAATACTGTAAAAAAAATAAAAATTGAGAAAATTGAAAACATTTAGTTTTTTACAGATATTCACATGTCATGAGTGGTTATGCAAGATATTATAACTAGGTATAAACAATCATACAGGCTCATGCCAGGCATCATGATGAGTTATGGTTACAATATAATGTCTTATATATCATTTTCATAAGTTTAATTTCTGTCGGTTATACCATATACTGCATAATAAGGAATAAGGGGTTGTCTAGGAATTGAACTAGCTATTGCTAATGTTGGCTATATTCCTAAAATCAGTGATATTTTGATTCAGTGTGCTATATGGAAATCTGATATATGCCCAAATATGCACAATTCATTTTTTCAACATATATGCATTAGCATCTGTATATCAGTATCAAATATGTTACATTTATGCACAACATATGGATCATGCATACAGCAACGAGCTACAACATCAAAACTATTCACTGTCCATGTTATCCATGCAGTCCATCTGATTCTCTGTATACTTTGTTACCCTGTTCTTTAATGGTTAGGACCCCCACAGGACCACCACAGAGCAGGTACATCATTCTCAGCACTGCAGTGACACTGACGTGGTGGTGTTGTGTTATTGTGTGTTGTGCTGGGGTGAGTGGATCAGACACAGCAGTGCTGCTGGTGAACACATACATGCATAATATATGGATAATATATGTACTGACACACAAACCATATATATATATATATATAGTGATATAGTGATATTATAGTATATAACTGAATATAAATGTATTTGATTGTCACTCTTCACCATTGTGTAAATGTTGGTCCAATGATGAATGGACCAATAGGAATGCTCCAAAGTCCAATTGCATTCATTTATATTAAAAGTATGGGATGATTTTGACTTCTGTTGTAAAATACTTTTAAGACACCTGCACAATATAGTAACATATATTTTATTGTATATTTTTTATATATTTGAAATCGGTGTACACAAACCGTTGATTGTCACTCTTCACCATTGTGTAAATCTTGGTCCAATGATGAATGGACCAATAGACTTGCTCCAAAGTTGCTTAAAAAAATTACATTCCTCTATATTAAAAGTATAGCATGATTTTTACTTCTGTTGTAAAGTAATTTGAAGACACCTGCACAAAATAGTGAAATATATTTTATTATATATTTTTTTATATATTTGAAATCTGTGTATCACCATATGTGTAAACATCCTGAATTTATAAAAGTAAATATACGGGCTTCATACTGTGTTATACATTTAACTATTGCTACATAGGAGACTCATAACTTCTTATCCTGGCTCTAGCCACACACTAATGTACATATACACTACAGTCTAAAAGTCTT
>CM038718.1:41795711-41798211 GCA_021613375.1 Megaleporinus macrocephalus
CTGTGAGCAGTGTTAGTGTTGGCATTAGCTCACACCTTTAAAATGAAGGTTATTTCCAAATATCGTACGGCCAGGCTTCTTCTATTGACACAAAGGTGCACCCCCCCCCAAACCCCCCCCCCAACAATGCATGTCACACATCAGCGCCCAGATTCACTGTAGGCCCCATTCAGGTTTACATCACTGTCTAACATCACTGATCAACCCTCATGTATCACTGCATGCTGATTTTACAGGAGATGGAAAAAACCTACTTCACTTTTCATGCAAGTCAATGGAACCGAACGTCTTTCCTAGTCACTTTGGGTCACTTCTTTAGATCCTATCATTGTGAAACCCACACATGATGTGAAGGACGACGGTTAGTTTCAAATGATGGCAAAAGCCTAACCGGCTCAGAAACCATGCAAATTGGGAATATTTGGGAACGTTCAGAGCCACTGTATAATATTGCCTATAAGTCCAAACACTTATGGTTCTGCTCTTTTATGGGAACACTATGATGCTACCTAAACCAGCATGCTCAACAGCTTTTAAACCTAACCAGCTCAAAGACAATCCAAATTGGGAATATTTAGGAATATTTGGGAACGTTCAGAGCCACTGTGTAATATTGCCCAAAAGTCCAAATACTGATGGTTCTGCTTTTTAGCTGGAACACTGTGGTGCTACCTAACCAAGCACGCTCAACAGCTTTTAAACCTAACCAGCTCAGAAACAATCCAAATTGGGAATATTTGGGAATACTTGGGAACATTCAGAGCCACTGTGTAATATTGTCTATAAGTCCAAATACTGATGGTTCTGCTCTTTAGCTGGAACACTATGGTGCTACCTAACCCAGCACGCTCAACAGCTTTTAAACCGAACCAGCTCAGAAACAATCCAAATTGGGAATATTTAGGAATACTTGGAAAAGTTCAGAGCCACTGTGTAATGTTGCCTATAAGTCCAAATACTGATGGTTCTGCTCTTTAGTGGGAAGACTGTGGTGCTACCTAACCAAGCACGCTCAACAGCTTTTAAACCTAACCAGCTCAGAAACAATCCAAATTGGGAATATTTGGGAATACTTGGGAATGTTCAGAGCTATTAAGCAACGCAAGGAACGCATTTAGTGTCACGTACAACAGACCCGATTTAGAACCCGAGAGCGTGTCCTAGCTGCGGCGGCGGGGAGTCACTACACCTAAGAGTCACTCAGTTCCAGCTCCGGACTCACCTGAGGCAGGTAATGCAGGTCAGTCGGGTGACCCGACGCACCTCTAATGCCTCGAACTAAAACTGGACCGCATCAGAGCATCAGAGCAGGTTAAGGCGCTGCAGTGGAGCAAAGACAAGAAGCAGCTTCTGATTAAAACGAGAAAAGAGGAGGAATAAAAGCAACGGATACCAAAGGAATGCCATTTCAATGACTTTAATAAGCAAAATAGGAAACCATTTCTTCCAAAAACAACCAAAAATAAGACATAAACAGAAACCAGCCTGAATGGAAGAGTCCAAATTTGTCACTTCTTCTTCTTTTTTTTCTCATCTATATAAACAGGATTGAAAATTGATCCCCATAATGCAATGAAATGAACTAACCAGAGGACAAACAAACAAACAAACAAACAAACAAACACCGCTGCTGCAGTTTCGATTTGATTTCAACACAGTTGAATCAGTAACAAACCAAAAGATTGTTTTAAATGCATGACTTGTTTTTTTTCTTCCTCCTTTTTTTTTGTAATTTTTGTTTTGTTTTTAACAATAATTCTTAAATGCAAGCACCATGCTTATTCAATATGATCTGACAGTTTGTTAATTTAATCATTTAAAAAATAAACAAACATAACTATGCATCTGGCCAGCAGAACCAGAATCTCAGAACAGAGAGATTAAAAAATAAAAATAATAACAATAATAAAAAACAGAATAAACTGAAAAAACAGGAACATATACGTATTTTTTTCAATTTACGTTTTTTTCTTTCTTTTTTTGCAAAACCTGAATCCCTCTTTATTTTTATTTTT
Source organism: Megaleporinus macrocephalus (assembly GCA_021613375.1). Taxonomy (NCBI): domain Eukaryota; kingdom Metazoa; phylum Chordata; class Actinopteri; order Characiformes; family Anostomidae; genus Megaleporinus; species Megaleporinus macrocephalus. The sequence goes on from CM038718.1 coordinate 41,797,727, forward strand.
TTTACTGACCGGCAGAAAAAAAAAATAAAGGAAAACTTAAAAGGAAGAAAAGGAAAATCAGCTCTACTGAAACTCACGCGCCTTTTAAAACACCCTTGATTTCAAACGCCACCCCTTTAAATCGAGTTGCTATAACTGATTATGCCCCCCCACCCCAACACACACCCTCTCTCAACAACATAATAGTGTTCCGTACATGAAAGCGGCGGGAAAGCGAAGCGCGAGCGCGCGCAAAAAGTAAAAAAAACGCAAAAGTAAACAAACAAACAAAAAAAAAGGTGTTTGATATTAAAAGTCCAGCAGGGGGTTAAAACTCAACGCACGCGACCTATAAGGTGTAGATACTGGGATGTCAGATTATATATATATATATATATATATATGGACCCCTGGAAGCAGAGCGCGAGGAAACATATGCGTACGGACGGCGCGCGGCGAGCCAGACTTCTTTTTTTTTTGTTTAGTTTAGTTTTTTTTTTTTTTTT
>CM038718.1:41800711-41805711 GCA_021613375.1 Megaleporinus macrocephalus
GAACTTGAGCAGGTCGAAGTCGGTCACGTAGTCCAGCGCCAGAGGGCTGGTGGGCAGCTCGCCCCCCGAGGACAGCTGCGCGGTCATCACACACGCACACACTCCGGGCGCACGCGCAGGGCTCCTCTGTTCCTCTCGCTCTCGCTCTGTCTGCTGGCTCTTTTTTTTTTCCTCTTCTTTTCTTCTACTTTCTTTTTTTTTTCCTCCTCCAGGAACGAAGCAATGCTGGAGCGCGCGCCGCAGCCTTCCTTCTCTCCTTCTTTTCTGTCTTTCTTTCAAAAACAAAAAGTGGCTCAAAACGCAAACAGACACAGTCAGACCAACTTTTTTCTAATGCACAGCAAAAGAAGTCTGACTTTGCATCGTCTCGCGAGGTAGAGAGAGAGAAAAAGGGAGAGAGAGAGAGAGAGAGTGAAAGAAAAAAAAATCAGTGCAACAGTCTCGGCTCTCCTGCTGTCCGCGTCTGAACTCGAAAGCGTCCGAAAAAGAGAGAAAAAGACATGAAAAAAGTTGCTTCCCTTCTTCCCAGCGACTCCGTAAATCCTTCAAAGCGTGACGAAGAAGCGGAGCGACGTGTGGAGAAGTGGAGAAAGGAGGAGAGGGGAAGGGAGAGAGAGAAAAGGAGAAAGAGAGCAGCAGTTTTTTTCCGTTCTCTCTCCAGCTCTGCCCCGCAGAGTTCTTCTCTCCTGAGTAATTCAGTGTAGACTAACGCTCGGATCGCTCCGCCCGCCTCTTATAGCGTCAACGTCACGCCACGTCATCCGCCTGGGGCGGGGCCAGCCGCGGCCGACGGCCAGTCAGAGGCGAGAGGCTTGCATGAAAGAAACAAGGAGAGGCGGAGTGGAGAGAAAGTGCGGTGGGCTCTGGTTTCTTTTTTTCATATCCCACCTCTATTCGGGGAAAGCCACGCCCATCCCAGAAACGGTTCACGCGCCGCTCTTAGAAAGAACGCATTTAGTGGCCAGGTCCGTCTAGAACCTGCTGGCGCTCAAGAGCACGAGCTGGCAGCGTCTCCGGGTGCCAATGGGAGAACAGGAAGGAGGGGCGAGGGAAGGTGGCAGCCAATCGGAGTGCAGAAGGGGGGCGGGGTTTTCTAGGAATACGCGGAGAAAAAGCCAGTTATTATTATTTCTGCTATTAATTAAATTGTATTTGCTTCGTATTGAATAGTAAAATTATAACAACAAGGGTTCTTTAATCAAGACAATGGTTCAATGGTACACATAGAACCCTTTTATGCTGGATGGTTCTTCGGGTAGAGTTGTATGCGCTCTTATATAGAACCTTTATAAAAAATTGGCGCCAAATATGGGCTCAAAATAGGTTCTATGTAGAACATCTGGTGCTGTTTACAACCATAAGTGTCATATAGAACCATGTGCAAGCCCTAAATGGTTCTTTGGCGTGGTGAAATTGTGTTGTATATTATATAACATAGAACATTTTTGAAAATGGTGCTTTGTATGAATTCAAAAAGGGTTCTGTGTGGAACCCCTGGTACTACTTATGACCATGAGTTCCAAATAGAGCCATGTGCATGCTTTAAATTGTTCTTTGGCATGGTGGAATGGTGCTGTAAATTATTTAAAAATAGAACATTTTTGAAAATGGTGCTATATGTGGATTCAACAAGGGTTCTATCTAGAACTTATGGTTCTAATAAGAAGAGTTTCATGCTTGAATTGGTTTTTTTGCATGGTAAAGTGTTTCTTCAGATGGATTGGGTTGTAGATGCTTTTATTAAAGAACCTAGAATGGAAGTTATATAGAGGTTCTATCAAGAACCATGCGTTCTATATGGAACTATGTGTAATACATGGGTGCTATATAGTGCCCAAGAGGGTTCTAAATAGAACTTGTGGTTCTATTCTTAGACGGTTCTTTGGCATGGTGAAATGGTTCCTCCAATTGATGTGCTTCTATATGGAACATTTTGGGAAAGTGAGTTCTATGTAGAACATATGGCTGTATTTACATTCTACATAGAACAGTTTCATGCTTAAATGGTTCTTCAGCATGCTGAAACGGTTCTCCAGAGTGATGTTGTTGTACATGGTTCTATATAGAACGTGTATGAAAATGGTCCTATATTTCTGCATCATATAGAATCATATCCACCAATCAGGAGAACCATTTCACACCAGGCATCTGTTGAGCTTCCATGGTTCTATGTAGAACCATTCCCTGTACTAAGAACCCTTGAAGAACCAAATTGAGAGAGCTTAATTTGAAACATTTGTTTATTATTTATGGAACACAAACACGTGAACTGGCTGGAAAGGGTTTCTAGGTTAAACCGGTTGGTGTGATTCAGTAGAGTGAACACTGCGTGTGAAAATTATTCCGGATTAATCCGGATTATTCTTCACAGGTAGGTTAATAGGGGGTTCAATAAGGTTGCACTGCGCCTGATTCTTGGAAGCTTCAACTGGAGCAGAGAGAAGAACATTGTTGCTCTGCTCCAGTTTACCAAAGTCAGAAATCCAGTTTGAATGAGTTCACACCAGCACGAGCCCGTATTTATGGTAAAAATGAGCTACAGAGTGAAATCTGAGCTGATAACGGCGGGAAAGTGATGAGAAAGCGCGAAGTAAAAGAGGGTCAGCGAGCCCGGGAAGACATCAGATGACCTAACACTGCCCCCATGTGGCCACTTCCTTTATTTATTTATTTAATTTATTTATTTATTTATTTATTAATCCGCGTGGTGTTTTTTAAATGAAGCCAAATCTTCAGTATTCTTTATTAATTGTTTATGGAAATAAACTCGCATTGAATCAACACTGTAATCTTATTAATAGTCTATAAATATAATAATAATAATAATAATAAACCATAAAAGCAGTTCTAGACAAATATCTAATTTCATTGTATTTGTGTTTGTTTTATATTTTCATGTTTAAAAGGGTTCTTTAGTAAAGGCAATGGTTCTAGATGAAGAACAGGGAACACTTATGCGTGCTTATATGGTTCTCTGCACGGTGTTTAATGGTTCTCCAGAGTGAGGAGGTGTTGTGGTGGTTATGTATAGAAATAAAAAGGTTCTGCTATCGGGACTGTGATGATGGTGCTGTGTATGGTTCTACATGGAACCCTTTTTATGTGGCACTAAAAGGGTTCTGCTGTTGATACACGTTGACAAAACTTACAATAACAGAACCCATTTTTTTGGTCCTGTATGTGTAACCATATACACTCCCCTTTAATATTTACAAGGTTCTACCCGGAACCGTTCTCTTTAATATAGAACCCATAAAGAACCATCATTTTTTAAGGAATGCTGGTTATAATAAATGAGCAGCAGTCATTAGCTTAATCCAGTCACTGCGTTCAGTATTAATAAATAAATTAATTATTATTATTTTTTTAAATTACTTATTTATTAGAAATTGAGCGTTTGATATTTTTAAACAGGTTGGATTTAAACTGATTTATTTATGGGCTGATTCTTTAATCGTCTCGTGTGTTTTTCCTCTAAAGCGTTTCGTTTTCAGTCTATTTTATTCGGTAACTGAAATTTATTCGCAATTATTCCCTAAAATTTGAAATTAATCGGATATTAAACGATCATAATTCTCTTCAGGTTTATTTGATCTATAAATAAATAAGCACGAGCAGAATATGGAGGCATATAAATGGATATTAACCGGCGGGAGCTGATATTTACCCGCGCAATTAATAAAGACAGTGGCGATTATATTAAATTATCTCTTTATTAATTGATTAAATCCGCGAGCTAAAAGGAGTCGCGCGCCTATTTACTCCTGCATTTGTTTACTCAAGCTATATTTGGTCATCCACATAATGTATCTAATCTAATCTTCGAATTATTACAACAACAACAACAATTATTATTATTATTATTATTATTATTATTATTATTATTATGGCACAATCTTGTCTTTTCTCGTGAAGCTCTGCTCGAGCCCTGATCTTAGCGAGTGTGTGTGTGTGCAGTGTCAGCAGTGTGTGTGTGTGTGTGTGTGTGTGTGTGTGGTTAATGATCTATCACTGATCTGAGATCATATGGACAGAAAAAAAGAAAAGAAAAAGCAAATCAGAAAGAAAAGTGTTGATGCGCGCGGAACCTTAATGAGCTGCGTCCTACGGAGTTTAGCGCGAGGAATAAAACGCAGCGCAGCGCGCGCACTCAGAGCGTGTATTTCGGAGGAGTGTGAGGGGCGCGCGATCGTGTGGCTGTGTTAGGGCTGTGTGAGGGAAAGAAAGAGAGAGAGAGAGAGAGAGAGAGAGAGAGAGAGGGCTGGTCAGTGGTGGTCCTGGATGTTCTCCCTCCATGGGGAGATGTGATGGTGTAATGTTCAGGAGGCCTCCTCTACCTGGATCAGGTGTGCTGGATCGGGGCTGGAGGGGGGAAAGTCTGCAGGACCCCTCAGTTTGGAGTGCAGGGTGGGTGTGGGAGGGGGTCGTGGTTGGATCTGCTGGATGTTCTGTGGAGATGGAGGATCTGGAAGGAACCTGAAGGTAAGAGTTTATTACACACACACACACACACACACACACACACAGAGAGAGAGAAAGAGAGAGAGAGAGAGAGAGAGAGAGAGAAAGAGAGAGAGAGAGAGATTATAATGTTTTATCAGGTGAATGAAATAATAAAGAATGTATACATTTATATATATATATATATATATATATATATATATATATATATATATATATATATATATATATATATATATATATATATAGGGACGTAAATTAAAGGCTCAGACTCTTACCCTTGACTCTCTCTCTCTCTCTTTCTCTCTCTCTCTCTCTCTCTCTCTCTCTCTGTGTGTGTGTAATCGTCCCAATAGCCTCCTATTCTTAGATTAGAGAGAGATAGAGGGAATAAAAGAAACAGATAGAAGTAAAAAGAAAGAGAAACTCAAGGAGAGAAATAAAAGAAACAGAAAGATATATAAAATAATCAGAGGCAGAGAAACAGGAATAAGAAAAGGAGAGAGAAACAGAGAAAGAAAGGAGGAAGAAAATGATTA
>CM038718.1:41813211-41815711 GCA_021613375.1 Megaleporinus macrocephalus
ACCCTGACTGAAGGGGAGGGGGGCGGCGGGTGAGGGGGGTGTGAGGGTGATGGAGACGATTTGCAGGACCGTTTGATGACGGGTGCACATAAACAAACTTTTGACACGTCCATGAAAGGAAGGGCTCACCCAAAATTCAAATATGAGCTGCACTTTAGCCGCCAGGCTAATTTCAGAAAAGCAACTTCAGAAACCAAACGTGTCCCCCAGATTAGTTGGGATGCTGGTGGGGAAATTTGAAATTTGGTGAACATTTCCTTTAAATTTAGACTTTTTTATACACTTGTAAATCACACTGAACAAGCTAACTTGATTCATATGTATAAATTATAGAAAACTATTTATTAACTCAATTTAACTGCTGAGACGAGAACTTTTTAGAGCTCTGCCGTGAAACCTGTTGCATCCGGTTTAGATTAAGCTCATATTCCTGAGGAAAGAACTATTAGGTAAAGAAAAAAAAAAGCATTCCTGAAGGTGGCACTCATTAAAATACCACCCTATCCAGCCGTATCCCAACTACAGTATGTGTATGTGTGTTCATTCACCTCATTCACCAGCTTTTTGTTCAAATTTTCCCATTCCACCTTAAATAGTGGCCACTCATGCACCTTATTCTCCATTCTTCTCTTATTCCCTTTTTTAATTGTCGACTTCCACCTTAAATAGTGTAACAGTTACAATGTGACACCTTAAACTACCTGTCCAACTTCTTCATTGAATTCTGTAGTTCCACCTTAAAGGGTGCAGCAGTTACATTCTTGCCCCTTAACCTACTGATCCATCCTCTTGTTTGAGTTTTTTCATTCCACCTTAAATAGTGCAGCAGTTATAATGTGTCGCCTCAGGCCACCTGTCCAGCTTCTTCTTAGAATTTTACAGTTCCACCTTAAATGGTCCACCAGTTACATTCTTACATCATAGTCTACCTGCTCAACTTCTTGTTTGAATTTTTTAGTTCCACCTTAAATGGTCCACCAGTTACATTCTTACATCATAGTCTACCTGCTCAACTTCTTGTTTGATTTTTTAAGTTCCACCTTAAAGGATGCAGCAGTTACATTCTTGCCCCTTAATCTATCTGTCTATCTTCTTGTTTGAGTTTTTCCATTCCACCTTAAATAGTGCAGCAGGTACCATGTGGCACCTCGGGCCACATGTCCAGGAGCTTGTTTTAAGCTTTTTTTCCATTCCACCTTAAATGGTTTGCCAGTTACATTCTCGTGTCACAGTCTACCTATCCAACTTCTTGTTTGATTTTTTCCATTCCACCTTAAATGGTGCAGCACTTGCAATATGGTGCCTCAGGCCACCTGTCCAACTTCTTGTTTGAATTCTGTAGTTCCACCTTAAAGGGTTCACCAGTTACATTCTTACATCATAGTCTACCTGCTTAATTTCTTGTTTGAATTTTTAGTTTAAATGGTCCACCAGTTACATTCTTGCCCCTTAATCTATCTGTCTATCTTCTTGTTCAAGTTTTTCCATTCCACCTTAAATAGTGCAGCAGGTACCATGTGGCACCTCAGGCTACCTGTCCAGGAGCTTGTTTGAGCTTTTTTCCATTCCACCTTAAATGGTCTGCCAGTTACATTCTTATGTCGTACTCTATCTATTCAACTTCTTGTTTGAATTTTTCCATTCCACCTTAAATGGTGCAGCAGGTACATTCCGGCTCCACAGTCCACCTGTGCAGTCCTGCTAGAATTCCCCAGTTCCACCTTAAATGGTGCAGCAGGTACATTCTGGATCCTCAAGTGTGCCTGTCCAGCATTTTCTTAGAATTTTCCAGTTCCACCTTAAATGGTACAGCTGTTACCTTCTGGCATCTGGGTCACGTGCTGTTAACTGCAGTACCATTTAAGGTGGAATGAGAAAATCTGAATAAGAAGCTGGCTGGCTGATCTTTCTCCTGACCTGCAAAGCAGCTCCAAACCAAGATACTCCCTCCACCATGCTTCACAGGCGGGATGAGTTTCCTCTTTTGTCTCATCTGTCCACAGGACTATGTCCCAGAAGCTCTGGGGAACATCCAGGTGGTCTTGGACAAACTTCCTTCATGATGTCCTTCCATGAATTCCAAGCTTGTTCAGTGTTTTACTACTACTGATGACACATGAACAGGTTTCTGCAGTTTGTAGAGTCTGTAGATCCTCTCCTGGAGCCACCTTAACAGGACGTCCACTCCTGGTTAGAGCAGCTGCAGTCCTGAATGTTGGTACACAGTTTGTGGATTGATGAACACGCAGGTCTTCAGCAGTGCTTATGTAGCTTTTCCAGCTTCGTGCATCTTCTGCAAGTTGTTGATGGTCCACTTGAGAAGAACAGGTCCTTGATTCTAACACCTTTTGCTGATGAGCTCTCAGAGAATCCCGAATAGGGAGGTTCACTTACTGTTTCCTCGCACACGCCTGGTCACACAGGGACACACATTTCACTGGACGCTCATATACACCATGATGTCATGTGCACTATAACTCTGGTGCAGACGGTCAGGCTG
>CM038718.1:41820711-41850711 GCA_021613375.1 Megaleporinus macrocephalus
AGGAGAGGAAAGAAAAAGAGTCAGAGAGAAGGAGAGGAAAGAAAAAGAGTCAGAGAGAAGGAGAGGAAAGAGAGAAAGAGTGAGAGAGAGGGAGAGAAAATACATAAAGAGCAAGAGAAAAGGAGAGGAAAGAGAGGAAAAGAGAAGGATAGGAAAGAGAACAACTGAGAGAGAAGGAGATGAAATAGAGAAAGAGTGAGAGAGAAGACGAGGAAACAGAGAAAGAGTGAGATAGAAGGAAAGGAAAGGGAGAAAAGTGAAAAGAAGGAGGAGGAAGAGAGAAAGAGAGAGAGAAGGAGATGAAAAAGAAAGTTAGAGAGAAGGAGAGGAAAGAGAGAAATATAGAGATGGAGGGCAGACAGAGATGAAAGAGAAAGAAGAGAGAGAGGAAGCGTGTGATAGAGTGATCTGTAGAGTGAAAAGTGAAGAGAAGAAAGGAAGAATGGAGAGAAACAGTATTCGTGCAGGATTACAGCTCACAGGCGCAACCGCACCTCCGCACCTCCCCACCTCCGCACCTCCCCACCTCCTCCGCTTCATTACTCTTATCTCTCTATTAGCGGCGGGATCGGAGCGCTGCTCGGAAGCGGCGCCCAGCGCGGAGTTAAAGCGCTTCCCATTACCGAGCGTCCGGAGCGCATTACGGCCGGTTAGCTCTCGGAGCTGCCGCACACGGCGCGCTAATAAACCCCTCCGCCGAAAGAGGGATTACACTCCTCCTCCACCGCGGCCTCACTCTGTACTGCTTGTTTTTGTTTATCTAACACTCTCTCGTTCTTTCTGCTTTGTTTTTTTTTCAGTGGTCTTTTCTTCCAGCCTAATTGGGTCCGGCTGAACCCTGAGCGGAGCCCCTGTTGTCCGAATCCCCCCCGAGTGATGAATACTCTTTAAAAATTTCCCCCTTTTATCAACCGCCTAACAAACCCATGTATCACTGCCACGGCGGCCCACCGACCACATACATTAAATAACTCACCCCTATCTCTCCACACTCATAAACCCCCATTTCTCCCCCATTCTCTCTCTCTCTCTCTCTCTCTCTCTCTCTCTCTCTCTCTCTCTCTCTCTCTTTTTCTCTTTGTCTAAAATTAAAATTCAGATTGTACTACAGAAACAATGCTCTCTCGTTCTCTCTCTCTCTCTCTCTCTCTCTCTCTCTCTCGTCCATCCCTCCTGCACTCTAAAATATGATCATTAGCGAGTGCATTAAGGTGAAGCGTTTTCCTTAATGCACTTTACTCCTCTCTCCTCCTCTCTCTATTCCTTTCTTTTATTTTTTCTCTCTGTTTTGATTTATGTTGTTTCTCTCTCTCTCTTTCTCGCACACACTCACAGACAAACTTTTTCATGTTATTAACACAGACAGAAAGAAATAAACACAGATAGATAGATAGATAGATAGATAGATAGATAGATAGATAGATAGATAGATAGATAGATAGATAGAGACAGACAGACACAGATAGATAGATAGATAGATAGATAGATAGATAGATAGATAGATAGATAGATAGAGACAGACAGACACAGATAGATAGATAGATAGATAGATAGATAGATAGATAGATAGATAGATAGATAGAGACAGACAGACACAGATAGATAGATAGATAGATAGATAGATAGATAGATAGATAGATAGATAGATAGAGACAGACAGACACAGATAGATAGATAGATAGATAGATAGATAGATAGATAGATAGATAGATAGATAGATAGAGACAGACACAGATAGATAGATAGATAGATAGATAGATAGATAGATAGATAGATAGATAGATAGATAGATAGATAGATAGATAGATAGAGACAGACACAGATAGATAGATAGATAGATAGATAGAGACAGACAGACACAGATAGATAGATAGATAGATAGATAGATAGATAGATAGATAGATAGATAGATAGATAGATAGATCCAGGACCCCACGCCCCCCCTGTAGACGCAGTCCACTAACAGTAGTGAGGACTGGTACTGGGCCAGAGCCAAATTATGTATGTATAACTGTATGTATGTATATAATATGTAGGTACAGCTGTGTGTGTGTGTGTGTGTGTGTGTGTGTGTGTGTGTGTGTGAACAATCGGAGGTAAATAGGCGAGAGACAGCCCATTTGTTTTGGGCCGCTGGTGATGCATCGTTGTGCAGCGAGCAGCACATTTTTACTCGTGCCGGGCCGAAGAGAGTCGGTGAGTAATGCTCAGCTCACTAGTGTCCACTCTGACTGCTATTTTTATTATCCTCTCTCTCTCTCTCTCTCTCTCTCTCTCTATGCCTGTCTCTCTCTCTAACTGTCTCTCTGTGTCTCTCTTTCCCTCTCTCTCTCTCTCTCTATCTACGTGTCTATCGCCCTCCTCCTGTTTTATCTCTTACAGTAAGTTAAAAAGAAAGAAGTTGACACAGAGTGAGTGAGAGAGAGAGAGAGAGAGAGAGAGAGAGAGAGAGAGAGAGAGAGAAGGAAGGAGAGAGAGAGAGAGAGGACGGACAAGAACAAGATATACTGTGAGAAAGTAAGAGGTCAAGGGAGGACAAGTTCAAATGAGAGAGAAGGAGAGAGAGGGGGAGGGACAGTGAATGAGAGATAGTGTGAGAAAGAGAGAGATGGAGTTACAATACAAGAAGGTGGGAGAAAGAGAGAGAGAAAAAAGAGAGAGAGGGACAGAGAGAAAATGAGAGAGAGAGACAGAAAGGACAGATGGGTAGAACGACAGTAAGAGGAAGGGAGAGAGAGACACCGAGAGAGGGAGAGAAAAAAAATGAGAGAGAAAGAGAGAAAGGGAGAGAGGGAGAGAGAAGGAGGGAGAGACAGAGAGAGAGAGAAAAAGGAGGAGAGAGGGAGAGAGGGAAAAAGACAGAGATAGGGAGAGAGAAGGAGGGAGAGACAGGGAGAGAGAGAAAAAGGAGGAGAGAGGGAGAGAGGGAAAAGGACAGAGAGAGGGAGATAGAAGGATGGAGAGAGAGGGAGAGAGGAAAAAAGACAGAGAGAGGGAGAGAGAAAGAAGGACAGAGAAATAGAGAGAGGGAGGGAGAGAGAGAGGAGAAAGGGAGAGAGAAGGATAGAGAGACGGAGGGAGAGAAAGAGGGAGAGAGAAAGAGGATGAGACAGGGAGAGACAGAAAAAGGGGGAGAGAGGGAAAGAGAAAGATGGTGTGGCAGGGAGAGAGAGGGGGAGGGACAGTGAAGAAGAGTTAGTGTGAGAAAGAGAGATAGAGAAAAAAAGAGAAAAAGTGAAAGAGAAAAAGAGAGAGACCAAAAAAAGCGAAGGGGACAGAGAGAGACAGTGAGAGAGGGAAATAAGGGAGAGAGAGAGAGAGAGAGAGAGAGAGAGAGAGAGAGAGAGAGAGAGAGAGAGTAAGAGGTAGGACTAGAGAGACACAGAGAGAGGGAGAGAGAGAAAAAAAGAGAGGGAGAGAGAAGGATAGAGAGAGGGAGAGAGAAAGAGGGAGAGAAAGGGAGAGAGAAAGAGGGAGAGAGAGGGAAAAAGACAGAGAGAAAGAGGGACAGAGAAAGAGAGAGAGGGAGGGAGAGAGGATGGTGAAGAGAGAGAGGATGGAAGGAAAGAAAGAGAGAGAAGATGGAAGGAGAGAGAGAGAGAGAGAGAGATGGAAGGAAAGAAATAAAGAGAGAGAATATGAAAGGAGAGAGAGAGAGAAAGAGAGAGAAGATGGAAGGAGAGAGAGAGAGAGAGAGAAGATGGAAGGAGAGAGAGAGAAAGAGAGAGAAGATGGAAGGAGAGAGAGAGCGAGAGAAGATGGAGGGAGAGAGAGAGCGAGAGAAGATGGAGGGAGAGAGAGAGAGAAGATGGAAGGAAAGAAATAAAGAGAGAGAAGATGGAAGGAGAGAGAGAGAGAAAGAGAGAGAAGATGGAAGGAGAGAGAGAGAGAAAAGATGGAAGGAGAGAGAGAGAGAGAAGATGGAAGGAGAGAGAGAGAGAAGATGGAAGGAGAGAAAGAGAGAGAGAAGATGGAGGGAGAGAGAGAGAGAAGATGGAAGGAGAGAGAGAGAGAGAGAGAAGATGGAAGGAGAGAAAGAGAAAGAGAAGATGGAGGGAGAGAGAGAGAGAGAAGATGGAAGGAGGGAGAGAGAGAGAGAGAAGATGGAAGGAGAGAGAGAGAAGATGGAAGGAGAGAAAGAGAAAGAGAAGATGGAGGGAGAGAGAGAGAAGATGGAAGGAGGGAGAGAGAGAGAGAGAAGGTGGAAGGAGAGAAAGAGAGAGAAGATGGAAGGAGGGAGAGAGAGAGAGAGAGAAGATGGAAGGAGAGAAAGAGAGAGAGAAGATGGAGGGAGAGAGAGAGAGAGAGAGAGAAGGTGGAAGGAGAGAAAGAGAGAGAGAGAGAAGATGGAGGGAGAGAGAGAGAGAGAAGATGGAGGGAGAGAGAGAGAGAAGATGGAAGGAGAGAAAGAGAGAGAGAGAGAAGATGGAGGGAGAGAGAGAGAAGATGGAAGGAGAGAAAGAGAGAGAGAAGATGGAGGGAGAGAGAGAGAGAGAAGGTGGAAGGAGAGAAAGAGAGAGAGAGAGAAGATGGAGGGAGAGAGAGAGAGAAGATGGAAGGAGAGAAAGAGAGAGAGAGAAGATGGAGGGAGAGAGAGAGAGAAGATGGAAGGAGAGAAAGAGAGAGAGAGAAGGTGGAAGGAGAGAAAGAGAGAGAGAGAGAAGATGGAGGGAGAGAGAGAGAGAAGATGGAAGGAAAGAAAGAGAGAGAGAGAAGGTGGAAGGAGAGAAAGAGAGAGAGAGAGAGAGAGAAGATGGAAGGAGAGAATGAGAGAGAGAAGATGGAGGGAGAGAGAGAGAGAGAAGATGGAAGGAGAGAAAGAGAGAGAGAGAAGGTGGAGGGAGAGAAAGAGAGAGAGAGAGAAGATGGAGGGAGAGAGAGAGAGAGAGAGAGAGAGAGAGAGAGAGAGAAGGGGGTTAAACAGAGGACACATGTAAATCCAGGTTTGTTCAGTGAAGCTGCTGCTGGAAGTGTGGAAGTGCTGCTCTCACTCTGCTAACCGATGATTCAGTAAAGCTGCTAAAATTATCCGACTGTGGCCCCTGGGGACCACGCCGCTTTGCATGCCTTTAATTCAGCACGGGCTTCGGGACGGGCAGCTATAATGGGGGCCTCTTTATACTTTATTCCTCAGACAGTGCGGGGAGGGTTGAGTTATGGAGGTAGCAGTTAGCGAGGCCTCGCTCCGGGCTCGGCTAATGTTAGGCTTTTAGCGCCGGCCTGTCACCTCCTGCTCTAATCTCTCACACTCAGCCCCCTCGCTGTGTACAGCGGGCTCCGACTCCGGGGGTACGTGAGTTATATGAAGAAGTAAAACATCAAAACGAGTGACTTTTATTTCAAACACACCTGGAAGTGACTTCTAACTGTGGCTTGAGTAGAAACTCAGCAGCTCCACAGAACTGGACCTTCCAGCTTTACGGTAGCTCTAGTGCAGTCTGGGTGGAGCTCTTCTTTAGGCTTACTCCACCTTCAGCCTGACGTTGTTAAATCAAATTTATTTCAAGAGCATGTTTAAAAACAGCCAAAGCTGAGCGGCTAATGCAAATAATATTATAAAATCATTTCTAAAAGTAGAAAAGTGCATTTTCTGAAGTAAAAGCAGGATGGTTGCACATAAACGACAAATAGAGGAGTGAAGGTCAGTATGTCTGTGGATTAGAGTTTGGAGATCTGCTCTGAGTGAGTACAGCCAGTTTGGAGGCTGTAGGTTTAACAAAACCACAATGTTTGGATTCAACTTAAAATGAATGGGATCCTATTAGAGGAACTAGGAATGAATAAATAACAAATAGAGGAATATGGGTCAGTATGTCTGTGGATAAGAGTTTGGGGATCTGCTCTGAGTGAGTACAGCCAGTTTGGAGGCTGCAGGTTGAACAAAACCATGATGTTTGGGTTCAGCTAAAAATGAATTGGACTCTATGGGAGGAACGAGGGATGAATAAATGACAAATAGAGAAGTGCAGGTCAGTGTGTCTGTGAATTAGAGGTTGGGGATCAGCCCTGAGTGAGTACAGCCAGTTTGGAGGCTGTAGGTTAAGCGAAAGCATAATGTTTTGGTTTGGTTAAAAATTAATGGGATCTTATGGGAGGAAAGAGGGATGAATAAATAATAAATAGAGGAGTGAAGGTCAGTATGTCTGTGGATTAGAGGTTGGGGATCTGCTTTGAGTGAGTACAGCCAGTTTGGAGGCTGTAGGTTTAACAAAACCACAATGTTTGGCTTCAACTTAAAATTAATGGGAGCCTATGGGAGGAATGAGGGATGAATAAACAACAAATAGAGGAGTGCAGGTCAGTGTGTTTGTGGATTAGAGTTTGGAGATCTGCTCTGAGTGAGTACAGGCAGTTTGGAGGCTGTAGGTTGAACAAAACCATGATGTTTTGGGTTTGGCCGAAAATGAATGGGACGCTATGGGAGGAACGAGGGATGAATAAACGACAAACAGAGGAGTGCAGGTCAGTATGTGTGTGGATTAGAGTTTGGGGGTCTGCCCTAAAAGGGTACAGACAGTTTGGAGGCTGTAGGTTTAATGAAACCCTGAGGTTTGGGGTGTGAATGAAAATGAATGGGACTCTATGGGGAAAAAAGAGGGATGGAAAAAAGCACAAACAGACGAGTGCGGGTTGAACCAACACTGCAGTCGTGGTCAGGGGTCTACCCTGAGTCAGAGTATGTGAAAAGTTGTCTGGTGGTCGAGCAGAAGTTTAGTATAATGGTGGGCACTTTTCCATCCTATTCATTCTCTAGGGGAGAACATTCCAGAAGAATCTAGTTATCCAGAATCTGTGCATCCAATCAAAAAGCTGTATACAAGCCCGAATCACACAATCAGACCAGACAATCTGGAGCTGGAGCGGAGTCAATATTTCAAAACCTTTTATAAAAAATTATAATAAAAATAATAATATATATATTTTTCAGAGATGGATGCAGATCTGATATAAATATGTAAGAAGGTTGTTTACAAATGACCTCACTTCACTGTATTGATGTGATGTGAGCTGCAGCTGGAGAGCAATAAGTGATTTCCCACATAGGGGGCGCTATCACAATCTCTCAGAATGTCTCTGGCTTACATCATTACAGTCCCTCAACATCAGCTTAACCGAGAACCATGAGGAGCTGTTATCTAGTACCAAAAGCTGACCCAAAAACCAGCAGCAGAACTGTCTGACCCTTCGTCTGCGGTCAGGACGAGAGACTGAACTTCCTGGTCCAGTTTCTTGTAGCTGTAGTTTTAAACCTCTCACCAGTGACCAGTCACATCACCCCCAGACCAACTGTTCACTCTACAATACTCACTCCTACTGAGCACACGAGCTCGTTCACTAGTTTTCCTGTTCCACCTTAAACAGTGCAGCAGGAGCCAGAACGTACCTGCACCTCCATTGAAGGTGGGAACAGGAGAACTGGTGAAGGAGAAGCTGAGCTGGTGGTGCTGGTGGTCAGTAGGAGTGAGTATTGTAGTGTATTGTAAACAGCTACTTTTTAAAGTCACCAAATTCCTCACCTGTAGATCAGCGTGTGCTCACCCAAGCTTTTGCAGTGTGTCGATATTTCCATCACTCTACCGTCCCAATCCCCCCTCTCTGACAGCAGTGGTCCGGCCCGCTAGTAGTCATCCATCTCTGTCAGCAGGCTAAAATGATAAGGCCAATTAAATGAGAGGGGTAATTTGCCCTTGGGCCTCCACAGACGGTGGTCGTGGAATAGGAATGAAAGAAGGAAAGCTGAGGACGAGGTGGGTCCTGGAAGGGTCTCAGTCTGCTCAGGAGGTGTAATGGAGAAGGGGGTGAGCGGCGTGGATGGGACAGACTTCAACTCGATTTCATTCCCGTTTCCATGCACAGCCCACAAATTCATTCTTTTGTAGCCACGGGAGACTCCGGCTGCCAGAATTTGGATTTGGCATCACAGCAAGCCCTCCAAGACAGCGAAGACCACAGGAAACATTAGTGATGATCTTATTGGCCCAAGTTACAGATTTAACCAGCTATTGCTTCTCTCTGCTGATCAGTCTGAAGCGAGTCTCTTAAGAAAGTGGAACTTCTTTACTGTTGCTGTTGTGAGAAGCCACGTTGGTTGACGTTATATACTGAACACGTTCTTTAAGGGTTCTTTAGCAAAGACAATGATTTCTACCGAAGTTCAAACACTCAAGTGACCATTTCCATGTTTAACCCTCTGAGGACGTTGTAGAAAAAAGAATAAACATCTCAGGAACGTTGAACACTAATAACTATTTTTTTCTAAAAGGGTGTTGTTCTAATTAAGATTTGTAATTCAGCCTTAAACTTCCTTTTTATTTGACTTTGTCAAATAAATCTATGATAATAAATCCAATGCTGACTGTCGCCTGTGATTATTTATTTATTTATCTGTGTTGAAAAGAGTTTTTGCTGTTGTTGGCAACTAACGTCTTTGGTTAAGTCTGTGGTCCTAACTTGTACACCAATCGAAAGCTGTGTTCTTGGGTTGTTGACCAATCAAAAGCTGTGTTCCTTACTTGTTTTCCAGTCAGAGACTCTTCCTGCCTTATCGACCAATCAGAGACAGTGTCCCTGACTTGTCAAACAACCAAAAGCTGTGTTCCTGACTCGTACACCAATTAGAGGCTGTGTTCCTGACTTATCGACCAATCAGAGACAGTGTCCCTGACTTGTCAAACAACCAAAAGCTGTGTTCCTGACTCATACACCAATTAGAGGCTGTGTTCCTGACTTGTTGACCAATCATAGGCTGTATTTCTTACTTGTTCCCCAATCAGAGACTATGTTCGTGACTTGTCTCCCAATCAGAGGCTGTGTTCCTTACTTGTTAACCAATCATAGGCTTTGTTCATGACTTGTTTCCCAATCAGAGACTGTGTTCCTGACTTGTTGACCAATCATAGACTGTGTTCTCGACTTGTTTCACAATCAGAGGCTGTGTTCCTTACTTGTTGACCAATCATAGGCTGGGTTCGTGACTTGTTTCCTAATCACAGACTGTGTTCCTGACTTGTTGACCAATCTGAGACTGTGTTCTTGACTTGTTTCCCAATCAGAGACTGTGTTCCTGACTTGTTGACCAATCTGAGACTGTGTTCCTGACTTGTTGACCAATCTGAGACTGTGTTCCTGACTTGTTGACCAATCTGAGACTGTGTTCTTGACTTGTTTCCCAATCAGAGACTGTGTTCGTGACTTGTTGACCAATCATAGGCTGTGTTTCTGACTTGTTTCCCAAGCAGAGACTGCGTTCCTGACTTGTTCACCAATGGCTTGTCAACCAATCAGAGACTGTGTCCCTGACTTGTCGACCAATTCCTGACTTGCAACCAAACAACTTCTACAACTTGACCAATTCTGGAGCTGTTGTCTTTAATAAAGAACCCTTGAAGAACTCAGTGTTGCAGGACTATCAAGTTGTTCACTTAGTTGGTCTCAAACAACTGATCATGTGTGATTTGTTGGAATGAGAACCTGCAACCACACTGGCCCTAGATGACCCTGCAGTAGATACCACCTTTACAAACACCATGTTTGGTGACTTTTATACACCAGTTTTACAAAGAAAAGAAAAAATAATCCTTGATTAAAGTTTCAGATGTTTATCTTTGTGACATTTAAGAGTATTGTTGTTGGGTAGGCGCACAAGATGGTGCAGAACGCACGTACATTTGTGATTACTGACCGTGATCTTTGGCAGGTCTCACTAAAGTCAAGTTGCAGTAGCAGCTGATACGTCGGCAGATGTTGTTATCCACACATTGATTTTAGCAGAACTGCTGCATCTTCTGCATGCAGGGAATTCTTTACTAACAGGTGGCCAATGGATGATACAGGTATAGTGGAACACCACAAGGAGGACCAATCAGATTATGTGGGAGGAACTAACCATATAATAGTTCATACAGCTTAGTGCTGACAACCTCCCTCTCTCTCTTTTTCTCTCTCTCTCTCTTTCTCCAGTAGAAGCTGTCACAGCAGGACTGTGATTCATAGCCCATGGAGCCGGCCTGCTGGGGGGCTCTTTAAAGGCTGGAGATTGGGACCCCTGAGAGGCCGAGATGTACTCAGGAGTCAGGATCGAACCAGTAGTGACGTTCCATCACCCCATGAGGGGAAACTGGGTTGTTGGTAGACACAGCAGTGGGTTTGGTTTACGGTGGGGGGCAATGAAAGACCATTTTTCCAGCAACTGCTAGTTTAACTGAATAACCAGTTCAAGTTTATTAGTGCAGCAGCAGTGAAGTAGCAGTTAGCTGGGTAATTTAAATGTCCAATCAGAGAAGAGAAGAGGTACATTCCTGTTGTCCTGTCTTCACTTTTGGTTCAACCCAAAGAAAAATGCATAGTTGTCTTTTTGATTTTATAACTTCAGCATAACTTTTATCTGAATATTTAGCAGACCCGGTCATGACATCACTGAGCTTTGATGTCAGCATTAGTGAGTGAGCTGGCTCGAGAAACCACCAAAAATCCTCCAATTAGCTGTCTGCTTTTAGCCCTCATTTTATAACAATGGGTTAAAACATCAACATTATTCATATATATTAGAAGATTTCACCCACCTCTGACCACCCATCAGCCAACATACCACCCAAAATCCACTCGTTACTATTATATTAACTTGTTTCCCAATCACAGGCTGTGTTCCTGACTTGTTGACCAATCATAGGCTGTGTTCCTGACTTGTTTCCCAATCAGAGAATGCATTCCTGACTTGTGGACCAATCAGAATCTGTATTCCTGACTCGTACACCAATTAGAGGCTGTGTTTTTTACTTGTTTACTAATCAGAGACTGTGTTGCTGACTTGTCAACCAATTAGAGGCTGTGTTTCTGACTTGTTCACCAATGACTTGTCAACCAATTAGAGGTTGTTGTTTTTTTTTACTTGTCAACCAATCAAAGGCAGTTTTATTGACTTGTCGACCAAGCAGAGACCGTGTCCTTGACTTGTCGACCAATTCCTGACTTGTAATCAAACAACTTCTACAACTCTGTAGAATATAGCTCCACACACCCCCCAAAACTCAATCCAGCTCCACATACCCCCCAAACACCAATCCAGCTCCACATACCCCCCAAAAACCAATCCAGCTCCACATACCCCCCAAAAACCAATCCAGCTCCACATACCCCCCAAAAACCAATCCAGCTCCACATACCCCCCAAAAACCAAGGGTTACTATTACATTAACTCTCTGCTTTTAGCCTTTAAATTACAAATAAAGGGTTAAAGCAGCAACATTATTCATATATCAGAATATTTCACCCACCTCTGACCACCCATCAGCCAACATAGCACCCAAAATCTACTCATTACTATATTAGCTCACTGCTTTTAGCCTTCAAATTACAAACAAAGGGTTAAAGAAAGCAACATTATTCATATATCAGAAGATTTCACCCACCTCTGACCACCCATCAGCCAACATAGCACCCAAAATCTACTTGTTACTATATTAGCTCACTGCTTTTAGCCTTCAAATTACTAACAAAGGGTTAAAGCAGCAACATTATTCATATATCAGAAGATTTCACCCACCTCTGACCACCCATCAGCCAACATAGCACCCTAAATCCACTCGTTACTATTATATTAACTCTCTGCTTTTAGCCTTCATATTACTAACAAAGGGTTAAAGCAGCAACATTATTCATATATCAGAAGAATTCACCCACCTCTGACCACCCATCAGCCAACATAGCACCCAAAATCTACTCGTTACTATATTAACTCTCTGCTTTTAGCCTACATATTACAAATAAATGGTTAAAGCAGCAACATTATTCATATATCAGAAGAATTTAACCACCTCTGACCACCCATCAGCCAACAAAGCACCCAAAATCTACTCGTTACTATTATATTAGCATTCAGCCTTTTGCCTTTATATTACAAATAAAGGGTTAAAGACAGCAACATGATTCACACATCAGGACATGCATCAAACCCTTTTCCACTTCGGAAAACCACAAAATGACCCCAGGCTTCAAAGGGTTAAATGATCTAGATATCTGGGAAATCCTGCTCTGGAAAATTCAGAAAAAGTTCAGATGGAAACGCAACCAGGAGCTTCGAGCATAACGATAATCCTCGTTAAATTGATTTATGCCGGCAATGAGGACGAATTCTCCACTACATATATAATCTCCCCACTTCCTTCCTCACTTAGAAACAATAACAACAACAATAACAACAATAAAACCGGCCCATCGATCCTGCCTCCCTGCGGCCCCTCGCGCCGGTGCTGCGCGCCTTCGGCTCATTGTGAAGGAGCGACGCGCCAAATCCATAATTAGACTCTTTTGTCGACCCCGTTGTTGTTGAAAATGTAATTATGAAAGATGAAACACAGCCTTCAA
Organism: Megaleporinus macrocephalus; assembly: GCA_021613375.1. Classification (NCBI taxonomy): domain Eukaryota; kingdom Metazoa; phylum Chordata; class Actinopteri; order Characiformes; family Anostomidae; genus Megaleporinus; species Megaleporinus macrocephalus. Next base: position 41,833,075 of record CM038718.1, read on the forward strand.
TGAGATCGCTGTAAAATAGCATAATTAATATGGGGATTTTTTTTTGGAGTGAGAGAGAGGGAGAAAGAAAGAGAGCGAGAGAGAGAGAGAGGGAGAGAACAATTCCGCTTTTACGGGGCCCCCGCGTCGCCGGTGAAATTAATTAAGTGTGCCAGGATTTATGAGAGAGGCGCCGAAATGAAAAGAATTAATCGGAGGCTGAAGATGGATGGGGGGCTGGAAAATGATGACGCCCGGGTACGGGCCGAGAACTAACCGCTTTAGGGGCGAAGGGGCGGGGGGGGGGACGCTGACGCAATTATACACCCTGAACCAACAGCTGGGGCGGGTCTGGGACAGGCTAATTTCTTTGGCTGGAGCTCCTCCTTATCAATCTAACCCCACCATCACTCCCAACACGACTCATCATCCGCTCCCACTTCGCAAAGCCCGAGACGAGATCCTGAAGCTTTTTATTTATTTATATTACTGGTACGCTGTTTGGTGGGAGTGCTTATGCAGTCGCAGCGTCACTGGTTGTTTAATTGCACGCAAGCAAGTTAGCACGACTCCTGGACTCTTTGGGCTGAAGTTACAGAAGATGCTGTTTGAGTTCCCCAACTGGTAGAACCCACGGAAGTTCAGATGGTCCAAATTTTTGCTCAATCTCAACTTACAAAACCTACAGATGGGCCCTAAGAAGCCTGTTCTTTAAGGCTCGGAGGTCACACAGTACCAAAGGATGTCCTGCATAAAAGAATCTCAGGAAGATGTAATTTTGTTTTTGTTCTCTAGAGGTAAGACTGTGTCGTTTCAGTGAGGCTCAAAAAGCTCTTGTCTTTGGAGACTTTGAGAAATAAATCCACAACGAATCCAAAACGGAATGTCTTTTGTGATTATTCATTCATTTCCTTTTGTGGAAAAGAGTTTTTGTTGATGTGTTCCTGACTTGTCAACCAATCAGAGGCCATGCTCCAGACTTGTTGGCCAAACAAAGACTGTGTTTCTGACTTGTTGACCTATCAGAGGCCGTGCTCCTGACTTCTTGACTAATCCAAGACTATGTTCCTGACTTGTTAACCAAGTAGAGACTGTAATCCTGACTTCTTGACCAATCAGAGGCGGTTTTACTGATGTGTTGCCCAATCAGACAATGCTCCTGACTTGTTGACCAATCAGAAGCTATGTTCCCAACTTGACTTGTCGACCAATTACAGACTGTGTTTCTGATGTGACAACCAATCACAGACTGTGTTTCTGATGTGTCAACCAGTTTGAGGCTGTGCACCTGACTTGCTGACCAATCAGAGACTGTGTTCCTGACTTCTCAACAAATCAGAGGCTGTGTTTTTGACTTGTCAGCCAATTAAAGACTGTGTTCCTGATTTGTCAACCAATCTGAAACAGTGTTATTGACGTCAACCAATTACATTGTGTTTCTGACTTGTCCACCAAACAGAGACTGTGTTACTGACTTGTTGACCAATCAGAGACTGTGTCCCTCACTCATTGACCAATCAGAGGCAGTGTTTCTGACTTTTCAACCAAGCAGACACTATGTTTTTGACTTCTCAACCAATCAGAGGCAATGTTTCTGACTTCTCAACCAATCAGAGGCAGTGTTTCTGACTTTTCAACCAATCAGAGGCAGTGTTTCTGACTTTTCAACCAAGCAGACACTATGTTTTAGACTTTTCAACCAATCAGAGGCAGTGTTTCTGACTTTTCAACCAAGCAGACACTATGTTTTTGACTTCTTAACCAATCAGAGGCTGTTTTTGTGATGCATTTCCCAGTCAAAGGCTGTTTTCCTGCTTGTTCACTAATCAAAGACTATATGCCTGATTTGTCAACCAAGCTGAGACTGTGTTCCTGTCTCATTGACCAATCAGATTCATAGATACTAAATAGAATACTACTAATCATTTAATAATAGTCACAAGATTTTGTCCTGACAGTGACCATATCTGACTTTGTATAACCTCCAGTCCAGTCCAGTGTCCTTTCCTGTCCGTGGAAGTGTTTTTTGCAGACCCATGAAAAAATGTCCTCACGAGGTTTTCAAACGACTGTAATTAAAATAAGTAGTACTGTAAAAACCAGGCTCCAGCAACAAACCTCGAGAAACATTCCTTTAACCTTCCCGATGAACAGTCGGAAATATTTCGCCGCCACATCCCTCATTTTCCGCTCCCACTCCACTAATCCTGAGAAGAGATCCAGAGCTCGGCTCGTTCTTCTCCTGATAAACCATTTCACGTTCTGCGATCTGAGCCTCGGCATCATTAATTGTGTTTAAAGACGGAATCTGCTTCCCTCCGGCTACATTCCTCCCCGTCATTGACAGTTAACGACTCTTTTCCCTCCGCAGTGCTCAGTTAATGGAGATAAATACGAGAACGCACAAACCATCGTTTAATTAAAACGCATCACAGCTGGAATTCTCAAACCTGATAGCGGCCTTCCCGAATCCACAGCTCGGAAGTCGTATATCCTGGCTGTGAGGTTAAATCTGTTTTAATGCATGTGTCTCTTCGGTGTCCATCGTTTATCACACAGTGTCGAGAGTAATTGTTGTGGTTTTACATAAACAGTTATTTATGTTATGCGTCCGAAACACTGGCGCTGTAGTTTTCCAGGAGTAGTCCAGGAGCTCTTCCGTCCAGTTCTGGATGGACACAACCTCAAAACTCAATGTTTACAAACGTCTTTGGACGTCAGCGGTTCAGAATCACTATGATACACTGAAGACACTGAGTTAAACCATGTAGTTCCTACTTAACTGCTTTACTTAACCCTTTAAATCCTGAATCATCAAACAATTGAAAGACCATCCATCCCATCCATACATCTATTATCTTCTGCTTTATCCCGCTAGTCAGGGTCATGGGGGGGTGGAGCCAATCCATGGACCACCATGGACAGTTTGCCAGTCCATCATGGACCATGGAGCCAATCCATGGTACACCATGGACAGTTTGCCAGTCCATCACATGACCAACACACACTCACTCACACACACACTCACACCTACGGGCACTTTGTACTTCTACACTTACAGACTGTAGTTCATCTGATTCTCTGTATACTTTATTACTCTGTTCTTTAATGATCAGGACCCCCACAGGACCCCCACAGGACCACCACAGAGCAGCTACTATTAGGGAGTTGGGTCATTCTCAGTACTGCTGTGACACTGACACGGTGGCGGTGTGTTAGTTAGTGTGTGTTGTGCTGGCGTGAGTGAATCAGACACAGCAGTGCTGCTGCTGGACTGAGAATCGTCCATCAACCAAAACTATCCAGACAGCAGTGTCCTGTGGGCAGCGTCCTGTGTCCACTGATGAAGGACTAGAGGAACACAAACTGTGCTGATGAGCTACTGTCTCTGACTTTACATCTACAAGGTGGACCAGCAAGTAGTAGGAGTGTCTAAAAGAGTGGACAGTGAGTGGTGCGAGTGGAGAGTCTGATCCACTCGTACCAGCACAACAAACACTAACACACCACCCTCATGTCAGTATCACTGCAGTGCTGAGAATGACCCACCTCCCTAATAGTATGTGCTCTGTGGTGGTCCTGTGGGGGTCCTGATCATTAAAGAACAGAGTAATAAAGTATACAGAGAATCAGATGAACTACAGTCTGTAAGTGTGGAACTACAAGGTTCTCCTACATGGTCACCTACAAATAAGTTGCCAGTAAGCAGTGAGGAGTGAGGAGTGGAACGGGAGGTGTGGGGACCTCCTGCTCAAACAATGCTTGGGTATATGAAATTGAGCGCTTATGTTGAACTGTGTGTAGTTTTCTATGTATGTCATTGTATAGACAGCTGTGTTTCTTTCTCTGCTTCCATCCTTCTATACCTTCAAGAGTCCAAGTCTTGCGTTCCAGCTGTTTTCCTGCATTTGCACGTTCCTGACGCAGGTAACCGAGCGTGCCGAACCCAGAGTCTCGCTCAGCGGCTAATGAATTGTCATAATGCGCCATTAAGCACGAATTACTTCATTTTCTGTAATGAAGAGACTTGTTAGCGTGGCTCCCATGCAGGCCCGTACTCCTGACCCAAAAGGGGAGGGACTTTACGGGCTCCACGCCTGCAGCACACTGGGTCTTGACACTCAGCGTCTTTGGCAGCAGAAAAATTGTTCCTGACCTCTCCCCCACTCCTCCTGTCGTCCCCGCGGATTAGCCGGAGCCGCGAACCCGTAGCAGATTATTAGGCCTTTCAGTGCAGGGGTTGATGGGAGCCTCCCGGAGCGCTGTGATGGCTCTAATGGACGACTAATTGGCCAACTCCTCTGTCCCAGCACAGCGCCGTAGAGTCTGAGAGACTGCAGAGGGATGGGACAGTGAGTGTGTGTGTGTGCGTGCTTGTTTTACTACCTCTTCGGGACCAAAAACATTCAAAAAGTTCTACGTTTGTGACCATAAATGGACAAAAACATAGACCAACAAAACCTGATCTTTTACAAAAGCTCTGATTTATATGAAAGTACTGAAACAGTATATTATTGTTACTATATATAAATATATATATATGGTTAAAATTATTACATATAATTTTACACACATTTACATAATTCAGTGACACCAGCTGTCCTTCTAGTGTGTCATGATGAATGGACCAATAGAAATGCTCCAAAATGAGCTAGATTTAAAAACATATACTGAATTCCAGTGAAAGTCTAGACAGTTTTCCACCCATGTACAGGTACTTTTTGGAGATATTAATTATATAATGCATTCATATATACTTGCATCTATATGTATAATGTAAATATAAGTACTTGCACATGTATAACACAAATAAAACTTTTATTTTTATTTATAATTATCAATTTATCGTTGTTGAAAGATTTATATATATCCAACATGCCAACTTACCAGGAGAGACCAAAATCCTTTTTCACTTTTAATGTAAGTCAATGGAACCAGAATTCTTTAGAAGCTATTCAGGAGCATTTCTATCGGTCCATTTATCATAAATTAAAATTTTCACACAGTATAAAGAGCAGGCATTGTGTTCAAATGATGAAGAAAAATAAAAATCAAGAAAAACTGAGATACGTTTTTCTTTGGAAAACAACAATGTATATATACATCTAGGGGACATATTAAAGGTAGTTTAGTTCCTTCCATGGATGTATAAAATAATAATTTATAATATAATATAATATAATATAATATAATATAATATAATATAATATAATATAATATAATATATGTACATAGGACCCATGTCCTAACACTGCATAAAAACAAACCTGCATGTGTGTGTGTGTGAAGAGGGTCGGGATAGTAGTAATTAGCCCCCCTACACACAGACAAGATAAATGAAGGCTTGGTGGGCGTCCCGCTCCAGGACAGTTGATTGGGCTGGTAGTCTCCAGCCTCTGGAGCGTGTCCATAGCCGGTAATTAACTACACACACCACTCAAGCCTGTGTGTGTGTGTATGTGTGTGACCAGTACTCCCACTTAGGAGGTGCCTTTAGCTACAAATTGGCTTCCATTGTCAGGCTTGTAGAGTGATTATGAAATATTGTTTAATTTGCTGGGCGGCGGAGTCGCAGGGGCTGATTTTGATGAATCGAGCGTTTTTGTTTCATCATCCGTTTATTGTCTTGTGGTGAGAGACCCGCGTGCGGGGCGTCTGGGTGGCGTCCAGGGAGGGGAGGTGGGAAGATTGAGACGAACACGGGCCGCGTTTAAATAAATCTCACCAATCACGGCTTCTGATCGGCCGCGGCGTGGGACGCAAAACTCCCTCCAGAGCCGCTTTCGCCTCGCCGCATTAATAATCAGACCCAACACCTGAAATCTGACATTCTACAGGAACAGAAAGAGGAAGAGGAAGTGATTGTGAGAGAGGGAGAGAGAGAGACAGAGAGAGAGAGAGAGAGAGAGCGAGAGAGAGAGAGGGGAGGATAAATGATAAATGATGGCCCTCGGAAGAAAAAAGGGCCAATTAAAGTAGAGATGAAAGACAAAACAGCAAATTAATCACATAAACTGCAGAACTTTAAGTCAGATATTGAATAGTCAGTAACTACTATGAATTATTCAGTCTCCAGTATGAATTCTTCAAATCCACTATGAATTATTTTGTAACTACTATGAATTATTCAATATTTAATAATGATATTCAGTATCCACTATACATTATTCAATATCCATTATAAATTATTCAGTATCTACTTTAAATTATTCAGTATCTACTATGTAATATTCAGTATCCACTCTGAATTATTCAGTATCCAGTATGAATTCTTCAAATCAACTATGAATAACTTAGTACCTACTATGAATTATTCAGTATCTACTATGTAATATTCAGTATCCACTATGAATTATTTAGTATCTACTTTGCATTATTCACAATATACAATTTGATATTCAGGATCCACTATACATTATTCAGTACTACTATTTGATATTCAGTATTCACCATGAATTTTTCAGTATCTACTATATGATATTCAGTATTCACTATGACTGTTTTCAGTATCTACTATGATATTCAGTATCCACTATGATTTTTTTAGTATCTACCATTTGAAATTCAGTATCCACTATGATTTTTTCTGTATCTACTATATGATATTCAGTATCCACTATGAATTTTTCAGTATCTACCATTTGAAATTCAGTATTCACTATGAATTTGTCAGTATCTGCTATATGATATTCAGTATCCACTGTAAATGATTCAGTATCTACTGTTTGATATTCAGTATCCACTATAAATTATTCAGTATCTACTGTTTGATATTCAGTATCCACTATGAATAATTCAGTATCTACTACGTGATATTTAGTATGCAATATGTATTATTCAGTATCTACTATGTGATATTCAGTATCCAATATGAATTCTTCAGTCTCCTCTATGTATCATTCAGTATCTTGTATGTGATATTTAGCATCCACTATAAGTGATTCAGTACCTACTATAAATTCTTCAGTTTCACTATGAATTATTCTGTAACCACTATGAGTTATTTAGCATCCACTTTGCATTATTCAGAACCAGTATGAATTCTTCAATATCTACTATTTATTATTCAGTATGTCTTATTATTTATTTACTGTTGAGTATTCAGTATCCATTGTGAATTATTCAGTGTCCACTATGAATTATTCAGTGTCCACTATGAATTATTCTGTATGTACTACTAATGATTTAGTATATATTATATTTGTTCAGTAACTACTATGAATCACTTGGGATGTGAAACTCATGGCTGTCATACGAGAAAATATTCTGAAGTTGAACATTTAATAAAAGCTCTGAGATACTTTACGTAAAACGTCTTGCATTATGAGGCCCACTTATGACTCCCAGGAGTGTAAAGGGTTAAAAGAGTGATGTTCTGCTCTTACACAGTGTATAGTAAACCAGGCCGATCCAAAGTTAGCCCCTGTGTGTGGGTATTGGTGGGGGTGAGGTGGGGAGGGGGGCCCGAGCTGCTCTAATTGATTTAATGCTTATCGACAGAGTCCCGGTAAAACAGCCTCTCCGTCTTCCCCAGATTGAATTAAACACCTTTTATGGGGGAAATCAATAGACTGAGGATGATTGGGGGTGCGCATGGGGGGTATATATATAGAGAGAGAGCGTTATGATATGTAGACGTAGCGAGATCTGTCTTCTGGGTGAGAGAGAATTCAACGCCCTGTTGTAATTCACACAAATCAATGCTTTTAAAGCATTTAGCCACGGCCAGTAATGAACTACTGTCAAAATAGGCCTGCCAAGCAATATATGGCCGCGGCGCGTATCAATCAGAGTTACTGAGGAGGAGGGCACGGCCGGGCCAGCAGGAGGCCAGAGGTGCGGAAACCGAGACAGTCATTCTACACTTTTTAGACTTTCATGAGTGACAGATAGATGTGAACTGATCATCTTTACAGCTCGGACAATCTCTAGCCGCTCTATATATCAATTAACCTTCTGACTTTTAATTGATTAATCAGCAAATCGGCCCGTCATCCCCTTTCTGCTCCTGTAGTGTATTACAGTCTGTCAGAACGACCGTCGCCCCCTACGCTTCCTGTAGTGTATTACAGTCTGTCAGAACGACCGTCGCCCCCTACGCTTCCTGTAGTGTATTACAGTCTGGCAGAACGACCGTCGCCCCCTACGCTTCCTGTAGTGTATTACAGTCTGTCAGAATGACTGTCGCCCCCTACGCTTCCTGTAGTGTATTACAGTCTGTCAGAACGACCGTCGCCCCCTACGCTTCCTGTAGTGTATTACAGTCTGTCAGAACGACCGTCGCCCCCTACGCTTACTGTAGTGTATTACAGTCTGTCAGAATGACCGTATGGATTAAATAAACATTATAGTGTGCTTTTATTAATGCAACTGTTGTCTGTTTTGTTGTGTATATTGAACCCCTGTAAACTGGAATAACAGGCAAAGTTCCATGTATTAAACATGCATCCATCTATATATAATAATAATAAAAATTCCCACACTTTATTACTTCTAAACTGTGGCTGTTTAGACCAGTGTCTTGACCTGCAGTGGTGGGCAACATGAATTAAACTCAAGTATGTACTCCAGCTAAAACAAATAATCCAAATTATATCCTGTTTAAATATTGTGTTTCTTAATAAAACCTCATTAGTACTTCTATTGTTGTATCCCAATTACATCTCAACTTGTTTAGTTGCCAGTACTGTCCAGGTGAGATCACCAAACTGTGAACCACAATCTATTAACCCCCCCACAATGGCAACAGATATTGATATCGTAATATCATTATACCATCTCCTTAATCACCGATAACTCAATCAGTGTCACCCAGTAACCGTCGTTGATCAACTCTGCGATCTTTGCTGATCGGTTTACGAGGATGAACCTAATCAGCGCTCCGAAACGGACCGCATGACATCATCACGGCGCAGTCGGCATATCCCGAGTGGCGCGTTTGGCCCTAACGTCAGCCCCACCAATTTCCCTAACTATTCGTACGAGCGCGGCTGAGGAACTCATTAGAAGGCGTATTAACTGAGCCGGGGGTATCGGGTTGAGCTCTGTGGTTTATTATGTCATGACCTATTAGTATTCAAAAAGTCTGCTCGCTTTCTGTTAATGCAATATTCACGAGCGTCCGCGTCGCGCCGATATGCAACTACAGGCCTGCTCGTCTTCGCTCAGCCACAGGATGATGTTATAAGCGGCTTTCAAACTGACGAGGGCTCTTATAATGAGCATCGCTCGTAAACAGCAAGCCGTGGAGAGAGCGTGAGAGTGATAGCTGGACAGTATTACGTGAGCAACCGAGTATAAGAGCCTGCAGTGAAGCAAGGAAAGCAGGTAAGCTAAGTGGGTTACTTAATGCAGACACATATGTTGGATATATTTGGTATCTGAAGTTTGCTTCGTTAGAACAGGAGGTGAATTAAGCAACCAGCATCATAGCCAAGCCTCTGCAGCTCCAGTTGAATCATGGGATAGCACAACATGCTGCCAATTCAGTAGGTTATGCAGGGAACTGCATATTCGGATACACTAGTACTGCCTTCGTGTGCTGTGTAATGTGGAAGTAGGCGATTTCCGATGCAGCCTAAGTTTGGTGGGCTCTAATCTTAGCTAGCTATCCTACTTAATCTAGCTAACCTACTTAATGCTAGCTAACATTAGCATCTTCTACAAGCCAAACTAGTACTTGTGGATCTCTTTAATACAGTTTATGAGGTTTTATAGGATTTTTCTTGCTATGAACCCACTTGTTTAGATTAGATTGTCGGGACTCGACTACCAGCTTTGATGACCAATCAAAACATCCACGGGAGGCGGGGCCTAAGGTTACAAAGCTGCCTGGCAAAGTTTGGCGAGGAGGCTCGGTGTGTGCAGCTGTCTAGTCATGTATGTGTTTGTGTCTTCGTAACTGCAGGCTTTCTTATTGTTGATAGTTTTCTATTCACAATAGGTGTGTCTCAAACCCTAGTGAGTGTGTAAGTAGGCTGTCTAGGTAGCAGCTGTGTAAGTAGCAGCGTTCTCTCCTCATCTCTCCTCATAAAACAGATTACTGAGACGCTCTAGTTAGAGAGAGACTGCGTCACGGCTTGTTCCCCCCACTGCAACATGCCACCGGTGGGTTAGCTGGTTGCTAAGCTACCGGCCGGCATCCAAAACAATAGCCCGAGTCTTAGAAATCTGCTAGCATAAATGCTAATGTCTGGAGTATAAAACTGCTAAGTGGTGAAGGACTCGTTACAGAGTTGATAATAAAATACTGTTTATATGACCAGAAACACATTAAAACTCCAGAGAATCAAAATAACTCACATTTTAAAACCACTTCACTGCTCCTAGATTAGCCTGTGTTGCATCATGGGATTGTCTTAGTGGCTGAGGAAGCCTTAATTACTTCTTTAAAATCAGGTCTAAATAAGGTTCCTCAGTAGACAGCATGTTTAAGGTATGTAAGTATTGGGACAGACTACATGTCGGGAGCGCATACTATGATAAAATGCTGCCTATGTAGGAGCTCACTAGGTTTTGAGACACAGCCTATATTAGTTATTGAGTCACTCAGACACATTTGATGTTATATTCTCCCCCTATTTAGCTCCAAATATTTATCTTGTTAGCTCATATAAGTTTAGTGTCAACTCTGGTTACCTTTGCTTCTTATTCTGAGTTCTGGACAGACTAGTAACCCCATGTATAGGCACACTAGGTAGTCGCCAACCTCTTTAATACAAACTAGTTGACTCAAATATTGGTAGGGAGAATTCTTTAGACCCAAAATATTGGTAGGAACACTTCACTGCCATCCATATGCAAACCCACGCCCTTGGTGGTCTTTTGTTTTCTGCTGTATCAGTAGTTAGGTTATAGAGCTAGAGGTGGTTTTCATTGGTTTTGTTGGCTTTGATTACATCTCTTATTTAGCGCCATCCTAGTCCAGACCCCCTCCCACCCCCCTAGTGGTGGTTGAGTTGTTCCTTAACATTGACACCAAGGCTAGTTACCCCATTGTAAACCTAGAACACTCATAGGGTCTTCATACCTTCTTCTGTGCTGGACAGCTTCCTCTGTTGAGACTAACTGTATCACCCAGATGTTTGGTGATCTCAGACTAATGTGATTATTTGGATTCTGGTACTATATGAAGGACTGTAATCTATAAATATGTGCTAAAGTTAAGTGGTACCTGTACTAGCAGCTATATCTAACATGGCCACTGTCCCAGTGCCAGCCAGCAGCTTTCAGAGTGTGTTGCTTTCATCTCTGAGAGATCATTTGGACTCCTTCACTGCCTCTAAATCATGACCAGGTTCCTTCCTGCTGCTGGGACACTGTCCAGAACTCCTCTTATACAGTAAGTCCACTTCTCTCCTCAGCTCTGGAACTGCTTTTCCACTTCAGGATAAGCGAGAAGTGAACTCACAGCATTGTGTTTATCTGGATATGTAACTAAACCTGGACTCAAGGGCTCAACTGAGAAATGAGCAGAACTCTGGTAAGTTATTCCAGCTCCACTTGTTAACACGTCTGGGTCTCCACTGAGCCGCTGAGGTTCAGTCTTTTTTTAGCAGCTGCAGTTCTGTGTTCCTAAAAAACGAACCGGTTCTGGTTCTAGAACTTTCCTTATGATGGGAAAGAGGAAAGGAAACGGCTGTAGTTGAGAAGAAAGGCTAAATGGAGGCTGAAATTGCCTACTTAGGCAGTAGGTACTAGACTGGACCCGCAGTCGAGTTCTTTCAGTACGCAGGTATTTAGTATGGACACAACCTCAGACGCACTACGTCCACCATCTGATCAACATCCTTTAACACAAGCCCACCGCTGTACATGTCCTGCTACTCTTTAAAAGCTCCATTCAGACATTATGTGTGTCTCAAATCCTACTGAGCTCCTACATAGGCAGCATTTTACATCATAGTATGCGCTCCCGACATGTAGTCTGTCCCAATTCTTACATACCTTAAACATGCTGTTTACTGAGAAACCTTATTTAGACCTGATTTTAAGGAAGCATCGAACGCTTCCTCAGCCGCTAAGACAATCCCATGATGCACACCGCAGGCTAATCTAGGAGCAGAGAAGTGGTTTTAAAATGTGAGTTATTTTGATTCTCTCTGGAGTTTTAATGTGTTTCTGGTCATATAATCACACAAAACAGTATTTTATCATCAACTCTGTAACGAGTCCTTCACCATTTACACTTTATACTCCAGACATTAGCATTTATGCTAGCAGATTTTTAAGCCTCGGGCTATTGTTTTGGATGCCGGCTGGTAGCTTAGCAACCAGCTAAACCACCGGTCGTGTGCTTCAGTGGGGGGAACAAGCCGTGACGCAGTCTCTCTCTAACTAGAGAGTCTCAGTAATCTGTTTTATGAGGAGAGATGAGGAGAGAACACTGATACTTACACAGCTGCCTACATAGACAGCCTACTTACACACTCACTAGGGTTTGAGACACAGCCTTTATTTTAGATAAATATTTTATTTTACTATCAACAACAAATACAGTCTAACAAAACTCCGTCTAGACTGAATAAACAGACCAACAGACAAGAACAAGGACTGCTGTTAGAGAGAGAAAGAGAGAAGGAGAGAGGGAGAGAGGGAGAGAGGGAGGAAGGGGGGAGAAACAGCAAAAGATAAAGTGAGGGAATTAACTAAGGACTGAGAGAAAAAGAAAGAGAATGTGAGTGACAGCAAAAGATGGAGTGAGGGAGAGCACGGAAGAGAGAAAAAGAGAATATGAGAAAGAAAAAGATGAAGAAAAGAAATAAAAAAAAGGAGCAAAAGAGAGAAAGTAAAATATATAGAGATACAAAATATAAAAAAGATGAGTCAATGAAGGAGTGAGATAGAAAGAGAGAATATGTGATGGACTGATAGAAGAATAAATGAAAAAGGGAGAGGAAGGAAAGAAAATAGGAGAAAATAAGAGTGAAAGGAGAGAGAGAGAGAGAGAGAGAGAGAGAGAGAGAGAGAGTGAAAGAGAAAGAATACAAGGAAGAGAAAAAAAAGATATAAGAATGAAAGAAGGAGCGAGAGAGAGGAAAAGAGAGACTATGAGCAACAGAAAGAAGAGCAGAGAATGAAAAGGACAGAGTGAGAGAAAGAGACAATGAGAATATGAAAGAGAATAAAAGAGAAGAAGCGAGAAAATGTAAGAAAGAAACGAGTAGAAAAAGGAAAACAGAGGAAAAGAGTGCAAAATAGAACACAAAAGAGAGAAAGACAGAATATATATATGAGAGAGAGTGAATGAAAGAGTGAGAGAAAAAAGATGGATAAAACAGAAATGAGAGAATATAAGAGCAAGAGTTAAAAATAGAAAGAACAGAGGGAGAATATGAGAGAGAGAGAAACATTAGGAGAGAGTGAAATAATGAAAGGAGTGAGAGACAAAGAGAGAGAGTAAGAGGGAGGGTGAAATAATGAAAGGAGGGAGAGAACGACTGAGGTAAAGAGAAAGAGAGACAAAAAGAAAGAAAGTGCTGCACATCAAAGTAAATCAATTATAAATCAATACCGCTTTTCAATTTGCATGAATTAAAGAGGACAGTAGAGCATCTTTCATTCCTCCTCCCTCTCTCCCTCTCTCTCTCCCTCTCTCCCTCTCTCTCTTCTCTCTCCCTCTCTTCTCTCTCCCTCTCTCCCTCCCTCTCTCTCTTCTCTCTCCCCCTCTCTCTTCTCTCTCCCTCTCTCTCTTCTCTCTCCCTCTCTTCTCTCTCCCTCTCTCCCTCCCTCTCTCTCTTCTCTCTCCCCCTCTCTCTTCTCTCTCTTCTCTCTCCCTCTCTCTCTCCCTCTCTCCCTCTCTCTCTTCTCTCTCCCTCTCTTCTCTCTCCCTCCCTCTCTCTCTTCTCTCTCCCTCTCTCTCTTCTCTCTCCCTCTCTCTCTTCTCTCTCCCTCTCTTCTCTCTCCCTCTCTCCCTCCCTCTCTCTCTTCTCTCTCCCCCCTCTCTCTTCTCTCTCCCTCTCTTCTCTCTCCCTCTCTTCTCTCTCCCTCTCTTCTCTCTCCCCTCTCTCTCTCTCCCCTCTCTCTCTCTCTCTCTCTCCCTCTCTCCCTCTATCTCTCCCTCAATCTTTCTCTATCTCTCTCTCTCTCTTCTCTCTCCCTCTCTCCCTCTATCTTTCCCTCACTCTCCCTCTATCTCTCTCTCTCTCTTCTCTCTCCCTCTCTCCCTCTCTCTCCCTCACTCTCCCTCTATCTCTATCTCTCTCTTCTCTCTCTCTCTCCCTCTCTCTCTTCTCTCTCCCTCTCTCCTCTCTCCCTCTCTCTCTCTCTCCCTCTCTCCCCTCTCTCTATCTCTCTCTCTCTCCCTCTCTCCCTCTATCTCTCTCTCTCCCTCTCTCTCTCTCTCTCCCTCTCTCCCTCTCTCTCTTCTCTCTCCCTCTCTTCTCTCTCCCTCTCTCCCTCCCTCTCTCTCTTCTCTCTCCCTCTCTCTCTTCTCTCTCCCTCTCTCTCTTCTCTCTCCCTCTCTTCTCTCTCCCTCTCTTCTCTCTCCCTCTCTTCTCTCTCCCTCTCTCTCTCTCCCCTCTCTCTATCTCTCTCTCTCCCTCTCTTCCTCTATCTCTCCCTCAATCTTTCTCTATCTCTCTCTCTCTTCTCTCTCCCTCTCTCCCTCTATCTTTCCCTCACTCTCCCTCTATCTCTCTCTCTCTCTTCTCTCTCCCTCTCTCCCTCTATCTCTCCCTCACTCTCCCTCTATCTCTATCTCTCTCTTCTCTCTCCCTCTCTCCCTCCCACTCTCCCTCTATCTCTCTCTCTCTTCTCTCTCTCTCTCCATCTCTCTCTCCCTCACTCTCCCTCTATCTCTCCTCTATCCCTCTTCCTCTCTCTCCCTCCCTCTCTCCTCTCTCTCCCTTTCTATCTATCTATCTCTTTCTTTCTCTCCCTCTATCTATCTATCTATCTATCTATCTATCTATCTATCTATCTATCTATCTATCTATCTATCTATCCCTCTGTCTCTCTCTCTCTCTCTCTCTCTCTCCCTCTATCTCTCTCTCTCTCTTCTCTCTCCCCTCTCCCTCTCTCCTCTCTCTATCTCTCTCCCCTCTCCCTCTCTCTATCTCTCTCTCTCTCTCCCTCTCTCTCTCTCTCTCTCTCTGACAGACGGATGAGGAGTAGTCTCTGCACTTCTCCTCCTCCTCCTCCCTCGCTCCGTTCTCCTCTCTGGGTGTTTAAGAGGTGACATTGGTGCGCGGCTGCTGTGAGAAGCACACATTGGACTTGACAGCTAGAAGTGAAATTAAATTCACTCTGTGCTTCCGCGCCTCCCGACTGCGGGGACAGCGTCGCTGCGACTTCGGATCAATACATTTAGTATCTGAGGCGAGCTGTGGGGGTCTGAGGGGAGCGTCCTGTATTAGCTTAGTCTTCTGACTCTGAGGACCATCAGGACTGTGAGTTTTGGTGAATGTACACCCTTCACCCTGCAGCGCACACCCTCATGTACGATACAGAGCACCTGGATTTTCAAACTATACTTCATAAATCCACATTATTTAATAATCCAAACGTAATCCAAACGTTCCCACAATCAAACTCATAAAGCTTTTCCTCCTTTAACAGAGCGGCTCCTTTGAGGGGTCTGAATTCTTCTAGCTCTAATCTGTTTGTTAAGAAAACCAGGTCCGAGTCTCTACTCTGTGTGTGTGTGTGTGTGTGTGTGTGTGTGTGTGAGAGAGAGAGAGAGAGAGAGAGAGAGAGAGAGAGAGAGAGAGAGAGAGAGAGAGAGAGAGATAAACAAGAAAAAAAAAGAGAAAGTCAATTTGAGAATTTGAGAGTGAGAAAGAGTGAAAAGAAAGTGTATATAGAAAAACAGAAAGAAGGGAAAGAGTGATAAAGACAGAGCAAGAGAAAAAGAAGAATATGAGAAAGAATGTGAGTGACCGGAAATAATATGAGCCAGAAGGAGAAAGAGAGGATGAGAGAAAGAGAGAGAAAGAGGGTGGGACGAAGAAAAAGAGAGTGAGAGAAAAGGGAGAGAGAATAGAGTGAAGGAGAAAAGGGCTAGTGTAAGAGTGAAAGAGAGAGAGAGGGAGTTGGATATTTATATATAGAGAGAAAGCAGGCTAGTGTAAGAGTGAAAGAAAGAGAGAGAGGGGGAGGAATAGAGAGAGTTTGAGAGAAAGGGGGCTAGTGTAAGAGTGAAAGAGAGAGAGAGGGTAGAGAAAGAGATAGAGAGAGAGAGAGAGAGATGGGGGAGAGAAAGAGAGAGAGAATGAGAGAGAAAAAGAGGTAGTGTAAGAGTGAAAGAGAGAGAGAGAGGAGGAGAGAAAGAGAGGGTAAGAGAGAAAGAGGGGTAGTGTAAGAGAGCTAGAGTAAGAGAGCTAGTGTAAGAGTGAAAGAGAGAGAGAGAGGAGGAGAGAAAGAGAGGGTAAGAGAGAAAGAGGGGTAGTGTAAGAGAGCTAGAGTAAGACAGAGCGGAGAGAGATCATAAAAGAGTGAAATAATAAAAGGAGAGAGAAGAGAGAAAGAGTGGGCGAGAGAGGTGGAATAGAAAGGGAGACAAAGTGAGAGAGAGGAGAGATAATATGAAAGAGTGAAATAGTGAAGAGAGAGAGAGGTGGGGGAGAGAGAGAGTGAAGGGGGAAGGAGAGGCAGAGATTATGAGAGAGTGAAATAATGAAAGGAGACAGAGGAGACAGTGAGAGAGAGAGAGCAGCTACAGATGAAGTGAAGAACAAAGAGGAAGAAAGCAGAAGAAAGAATGTGAGAAAAAGAAACAGGAAAAGAGAGAGAGAGAGAGAAAAACAAGAGAAAAAAAACAGAACGTCTAAAAGAGACCCTGAAACTACATCAGAGAGAAATGAAGAAAACTAGAAAGAAGAGACAGAGTGAGAAAGACAGAGAAAGAGAAAAAGAAGAATATGAAAGAGTGAGTGAGAGGAGAAAATATGCTTGAAAGAAAGGAAAGAGAATGAAAGAGGGGGGAAAGATAGATAGAGAGATAGAGATTATGAGAGAGTGAAATAATGAAAGAGAGAGAGGAGAGAGTGAGAGAGGGAGCAATTAAAAATAAAATGAGGAACAAAGAGAAAGAAAGTATAATCGGCCGTAAAGTAAAATTATATAAAAAGAGTTCAAATTGTATATAAAAAGAGTTCAAATTGTATATAAAAAGAGTTCAAATTATATATAAAAAGAGTTAAAATTATATATAAAGAGAGTTAAAGTTATATATAAAGAGAGTTCAAATTGTATATAAAGAGAGTTCAAATTGTATATAAAGAGAGTTCAAATTGTATATAAAGAGAGTTCAAATTATATATAAAGAGAGTTAAAATTATATATAAAAAGAGTTCAAATTATATATAGAGTTCAAATTACATATAAAGAGAGTTCAAATTATATATAAAGAGAGTTCAAATTATATATAAAGAGAGTTCAAATTATATATAGAGTTCAAATTATATATAAAGAGAGTTCAAATTATATATAGAGTTCAAATTATATATAAAGAGAGTTCAAATTATATATAAAAAGAGCTCAATTTATATATAAAAAGAGTTCAAATTATATATAAAAAGAGTTAAAATTATATATAAAAAGAGCTCAATTTATATATAAAAAGAGTTCAAATTATATATAAAAAGAGTTCAAATTATATATAAAAAGAGTTAAAATTATATATAAAAAGAGCTCAATTTATATATAAAAAGAGTTCAA
>CM038718.1:41855711-41873211 GCA_021613375.1 Megaleporinus macrocephalus
AATAGACAGTCACAACATATATCCCCCAGTGAGTAAGCCAGAGGCAACAGTGGCAAGAACACCTCCCTCAGACTGGAGGAAGAAACCTTGGGAGGAACCAAGACTCACAAGGGGAGACCCATCCTCCTCTGATCAAACAGTATCTACAGTTTAAACTAAACACCAAAGAAAAGAGTCTCTGTTTGAAATCTGGATAGCAAAGCTTTAGAAGCTGCACAGGTAGAGGCAGTCTCTGATTGAGGCAGTCTCTGATTGAGGCAGTCTCTGACTGAGGCAGTCTCTGACTGAGGCAGTCTCTGATTGAGGCAGTCTCTGACTGAGGCAGTCTCTGACTCAGTCTGTATGTAAAGTGTAAAATCCTATCTCAATGCTGGTGCATCTGGATGGTGTACAATGATGTAACTGAGGGTGTAGCAGTAGATGGACAGGAGAGCTGGCTGGTGATGGTGGGGTGGAGGCCCTGATGATCAGTCCTTCAACAGTGCTCAACAGACGGGAGGACAGTCGTTACCTCAGGAGGAGTAAAGAGAGAGAGTGAGTTGGGCTCGGAAGTGAGACTGTAGAGAATATGAATATTCAGAATTTCAGAGTGTGGCTGGTGACTCCGGCAGATCTAACTATAACAGCCTAAACTAAAAGGAGAGAACCAGAAGAACATAGACATGAGACCACCCTGAGAGACTGGGATCCCCCCACTTCACCGTCAACAAACCTGTGTGATGACGTGAAGTGGTGGAACAACAGCACCAGCATCTCAGTTTACCATAAACCTCTGTGTCCAAGAACCCCCAGATCTCCTGCCTTTATCTAGAGGGGAAGAGTTGATGATGATGATGTCCCATGTGGTTAATAGGGTGTTACTAATGAAACTGGTATCAACGTGATGTAACAGTAGGGGGCAACAACCTTGCACACCCCATTCATTCCTATGGAAAGAAATAATAATTGTAATATTATGAGAAATTGTGATTGCAATTAGATGCACACCAGCTTAGAAGTCTGTATACAAAAGAAAGTTGTTGCACAAATAATTTATCTGGTTTTATACGCAACTAGTAAAGTTAGTTGCGCAGCTCAAGCAGTGAGAGGAACGAGGGATGAATCAACGACAAGTAGAGGAGTGAGGGTCAGTGTGTTTGGGGATCTGCTCTGAGTGAATACAGGCAGTTTGGAGGCTGTAGGTTAAACAAAACCATGATGTTTGGGGGTGACTGAAAATGAATGGGACTCTATGGGGAAAAAGAGGGATGGAAAAATGACAAACAGACGAGTGCAGGTGGTCGGGGGTCTGCCCTGAATCAGTATTTGTGAAATTGTGTCTGTCGCTCGAGCAGAAGTTCAGTCGATTGGCGTGAACTTTTTAATCCCATTCATTCTCTATGGGAAGAAATTCCCGGAAAATCCTTAATTTTCCAGAATCTGTGCATCCGATCAAACAACTGTATACAAGCCTGAATCACAAATCACACAATCAGATCGGACAGTCTGGAGCTGGACCTCCACTGGAAGTCTGGAACGGAGTTGATATCCCAAAAACTTCTCATAGAGAATGAATAGGATAAAAGTGTGCACACCAGTCTACTCAACTTCTGCTCGACCCACAGATACCGTTTCCCATACACTGACTCAGGGCAGACCCCCGACCACGACCGCAGTGTTGGTTTGACCCGCACTCGTCTGTTTGTCGTTTTTTTCCATCCCTCTTTTTTCCCCATAGAGTTCTATTCATTTTCAGTCACACCCAAAACATTATGGTTTTATTGAACCTACAGCCTCCAAACTGGCTGTGCTCACTCAGGGCTGATCCCCAACCTCTAATCCACAGACATACTGACCTGCACTCCTTTATTTGTCGTTCATTCATCCCTTGTTTCTCCCATAGGATCCCATTCATTTTAGGCCCAACCCAAACATTATGGATTTGTTTAACCTACAGCCTCCAAACTCTCTGTACTCACTTAAAGCAGATCCACAAACTCTATTCCACAGACTTACTGACCCGCACTCCTCTATTTGTCATTTATTTATCCCTTGTTCCTCCCATAGGATCCCATTCATTTTAGGCCGAACCCATACATCATGTTGTCATTTAACCTACAGCCTCCAAACTGGCTGTACTCACTCAGAGCAGATCCCCAACCTCTAATCCACAGACATACTGACCTGCACTCCTCTATTTGTCGTTCATTCATCCCTTGTTCCTCCCATAGGATCCCATTCATTTTAGGCCGAACCTAAACATTATGGATTTGTTAAACCTACAGCCTCCAAACTGCCTGTACTTATTCAGAGCAGATCCACAACCTCTAATCTACAGACACACTGACCTGCACTCCTCTATTTGTCATTTATTCATCCCTTGTTTCTCCCATAGGATCCCATTCATTTTAGGCCGAACCCAAACATTATGGATTTGTTTAACCTACAGCCTCCAAACTGGCTGTGCTCACTCAGAGCAGATCTCCAAACGCTAATCCACACACATACTGACCTGCACTCCTCTATTTGTCATTCATTCATCCCTTGTTCCTCCCATAGGATCCCATTCATTTTAGGCCCAACCCAAACATTATGGATTTGTTTAACCTACAGCCTCCAAACTGCCTGTACTCACTCAGAGCAGATCTCCAAACTCTAATCCACAGACATACTGACTCTTTAAATGTTCTGCAGCACATTTTTGGTGGCTTTAAGATCATCTACATCCCGGACTCCTCTAGCCTTTCTCCCTTCTCCCAACATCGTGCTAGCCTAGCGAATTCATTTTATACTTTTATTTCACAGTTAATTGGTTTTATATTTTCTGGGCATCGTCAAAGAGTTTGAATCTCTGTGTATACAAACCAGCAGCAGCAGCAGAAACAATAACAACAGCCACTGTGTACTCGGCCCCAAACAAAGGCAAATAGTAAACAAGGCCAGCGTCGGCGGGAGCGAGGAGAATGGAAGTGTTGAAAAAAGAGGAAGATTTTTCCAGTGGCCAGCGCGAGGAAGGCACAGCAGACTGAAAGCGTTAGCGAGCTTTTTTAGAATCGTGGGACGTCATCCCATTAATCACTGCTTCCCAAGCAGCTCCATAACAAAGGAGCGAACACTAGGGGGGGAATCAGTGGCTCCGCAGGAGGTACGGCTCTGGAGAGAAACTTCTCTTTGACTTTCGCTCCCAGGCTGCCCTAAAGGCCTACGAGGCCTGCAACACACAAGGAGATGCCTTGTACTAGCATTAACGGGCTTTGTTGTCCTGCCCTGGGACAGAAGTCCCTCACAAACCAACCTGTCACAGTATCTACTTTATTTACGATTTTCATTTTTCCACATTGTTTCAACATCACGGCTGCTCTTTGTGTCCTGTGAAAGTTTCATGATGAGTGGACCAATAGAAATGCTCCAAAATAGCTTGGGAAATATTCTGGTTCCATTCACTTACATTAAAAGTGAAGATGGTTTTTGGTCTCTCCTGTAAAGTTACTGTTTGATAATAATCTGTATCTGTAGCACATGATCAGTTACGGTTTAGTGAAATCTGGGACCCCTCTGCCACACAGTCGACCTGAAAAACACTTTTAATAAAAGATTCATTCTAAGAATCACATTTCATATCGTCACAGTCCAAAGAAAAACACGTCTCTCCAATTTTTTCCAAAAAAAAATCTGCATCTTTTGAACACGACAACTGATGTTTACATTGTGTAAAAATTCCATGATGAACGGACCAATAGAAATGCTCCAAAATAGCTTGGGAAATTTTCTGGTTCTATTGACCTACGTTGAAAGTGAAGACGGTTTTTGGTCTCTCCTGTAAAGTTACTATTTTGGAAATATTAGGGTTTTTTTTAACAATATATATAAAAAAGGAAAACTCCAATGTATATCTGTAGCACATGATCAGTTACCTCTGGCAGAAATCTGGGACCCCTCTGCTGCACGTTCGACCTGAACCACACTTTTAATAAAAGGTTTCATATCATTGGGAA
The DNA here is from genome assembly GCA_021613375.1 of Megaleporinus macrocephalus. NCBI lineage: Eukaryota > Metazoa > Chordata > Actinopteri > Characiformes > Anostomidae > Megaleporinus > Megaleporinus macrocephalus. The sequence goes on from CM038718.1 coordinate 41,859,686, forward strand.
TTATTCTGGTTCTATTGACTTACATTGAAAGTGAAGACGGTTTTTGGTCTCTCCTGTAAAGTTGATATTAAATTTTTTTTTTTGGGGGGGGGGCAGCAACTAAATAGAAATCTCATGCAAATACAAATAAACCCCAAAACTTTATATTGTGATGTAATCAATTAATAATCAACAACAACATGGAACACCATGAGAGCTGTAGACATATACACCTTCACGTTTGTTGTATTAGAAGCTCATAGCAGTGTCTGTTCTGGCTATAACATTCTTCACTCATGTTCTCTCTCCCTCTCTCCCTCCCTCTCTCCCTCCTTCTCTCCCTCTCTCTCGCTCCTCCATTATCATACAGTGGCTGGAGTCTTTCCGCAGGAGGTGCGGCGACGGCGATTGAAGCTGATGCGTCCCCCGCCGTGTAAGATTGTAATTGTAATTGACTAGAACAACTCCTTACATATGAACCCTCTGTAAACTGCCCCCCGCCCTGGACGAGCCCGAGCGGAGGGGATCCATCTCCTTCGCTGGAGACGGCACTTTGAACCAAACCCAGTTAATATTCAGCGCCTCATTAAAAATGAATTGTCGGGCTGTTAAAAAAGAAAATCAGGCGCATGTGAGAGCACAAAATCCCCGCATTTATTTTTAATTATTCTTTATGTTTCAGATTCGGCCAGAGGGCTCCCCTGGTCCCTGTTGCAAGCGTCAGGGGCACGGAACGTTAAAAACGTCTGGGAAAAGGGGGCCATAAATGCCAAATTGGGGCAATCTCGTGGTGGATTGGTCCGAGGAGACCATAGTTCATTTCCACTGCTGAAATATTCAGGAGCTCCTCGTTTGGCCTCGGAGATGCTGAGGAAATGCTCCACCGCTGCAGGGTCTATCTACAATACAGACGGTCCTTATCCTGGTCTTGGAGTTAAATCGCAGGGTAGGGGTACTCGGAATGGGAATCATCTGAATAGGCTTATGTACATAAGCTAAAAACAAATAATTGAAGAGTCAACAAAATCTAGAGCTTGAATAATGTGAATGATACATTTTGAACCAAAGCTGAATATAGACCAACCCAACCTACAACACAAATTTTAGAATCTGAACTGACCACAAAATTCAGTCTGAACTCGACTGTAGTCCCACAAAATTCAGTCTGAATTGACTGTAGCCAACAAAATTCAGTCTGAATTGACTGTAGCCAACAAAATTCAGTCTGAATCGACTGTAGCCAACAAAATTCAGTCTGAATTGACTGTAGCCAACAAAATTCAGTCTGAATTGACTGTAGCCTAATAAAATTCAGTCTGAATTGACTGTAGCCTAATAAAATTCAGTCTGAATCGACTGTAGCCAACAAAATTCAGTCTGAATCGACTGTAGCCAACAAAATTCAGTCTGAATTCGACTGTAGCCCCACAAATTGGGTCTGAATGGACTGTAGCCAACAAAATTCAGTTTGAATTGACTTTAGCCAAAATAATTCTATTTAAACTAAACCACAAGGAATCCAAAAAACATTACACAATCCTAAAGAAAGTTCCTAGGGTACTATCACTGGCCCCTAGATTTCACCAAGTGACTCCAATGTGCCAGATTAAGGTAATTAAACTTGGAAGATCATATTGAGGACAAACACTAAATTATTCATAAATTCCAGCCAAAAACAATAAACACCACAGACAGCGTTTGAGAAAGTCATACACTAACTTATATATATACATACATATTCTATAAATAACTAAGAAACGTCAAAACCTGACCAGACCAAACTATTTACACTGGGTTCAGAGAAACATTTCAAGCTCTAACAATGTACCCTTCGCAAAACTGCTGACGACAGATCCCGCCTTTGCCGTGTCTGACCCATAATACCCTGCAGGCTCCAGGGAAATCGGCCCCGGCGGCACAAACACAATTTCTCTAATGTCATTTGCGGACGGCCGGGGCCCAGGAACCCTCGCCCTGTCATCGGGACTCAGCGAACAGGCGGGAAACGCAGGCTGACACATGACGGATTCTTAGGCTTGTGCGATCGGACAGCTTGAGCCCCCCCTTGCCCGGCCCTTCCCAACGACCCCGCACTCTCTGACTCCACCAATCAGCTGCTCCGAGAGACCACCGCTCTGTATGTCAAACGGGCAGAAATTAATACATTATTAACTCACTCATGGAGGGTCAAGTCATCTCATCAGGGCTAATCAAGTCAGGCGGGGCGTGCATGGTTTCAGCACTGGGGGGGGGGGGTATGGGGCGAGTCTGTGTATGGTGGGGTGGGCGGGGTGGGCGGGGTGTGTGCATGAGCTGGTAAGCCGGTAATTTAGCGATGATGTGTAACTTTTAATGATTTGTTTTTAGAACAAAAGCATCCGTCAGTCAAAATCAGGTACTGGTTAGCTTTGCACAGGTGCTAATCTTACAAACAAGAAAGACTGTATGATCCTATACGTATATAATAATGTAAACATGCAATTTAGAACTTTATAGTATCCCAGGTGGTTGTTAATGTGTTCTTAGAACTTTATAGTATCCCAGGTGGTTGTTAATGTGTTCTTAGAACTTTATAGTATTCCAGGTGGTTGTTAATGTGTTCTTAGAACTTTATAGTATCCCAGGTGGTTGTTAATGTGTTCTTAGAACTTTATAGTATCCCAGGTGGTTGTTAATGTGTTCTTAGAACTTTATAGTATTCCAGGTGGTTGTTAATGTGTTCTTAGAACTTTATAGTATTCCAGGTGGTTGTTAATGTGTTCTTAGAACTTTATAGTATCCCAGGTGGTTGTTAATGTGTTCTTAGAACTTTATAGTATTCCAGGTGGTTGTTAATGTGTTCTTAGAACTTTATAGTATCCCAGGTGGTTGTTAATGTGTTGTTAGAACTTTATATCATCCTGGGTTGTTGTTAATGTGTTCATAGAACTTTATATTATTCCAGGTGGTTGTTAATGTGTTCTTAGAAATGTATAGTATCCCAGGTGGTTGTTAATGGGTTCTTAGATATTCATAGTATCCCAGGTGGTTGTTAATGTGTTCTTAGAAATGTATATTATCCCAGGTAGTTCTTAATGTGTTCTTGGAACTCTATAGTATCCCAGGTGGTTGTTAATGTTTATTTAGAACTTTATATTATCCCGGGTGGTTGTTAATGTGTTGTTAAAACTTTATATCATCCTGGGTTGTTGTTAATGTGTTCATAGAACTTTATATTATTCCAGGTGGTTGTTAATGTGTTCTTAGAAATGTATAGTATCCCAGGTAGTTCTTAATGTGTTCTTGGAACTCTATAGTATCCCAGGTGGTTGTTAATGTTTATTTAGCACTTTATATTATTCCGGGTGGTTGTTAATGTGTTGTTAAAACTTTATATCATCCTGGGTTGTTGTTAATGTGTTCTTAGAAATGTATAGTATCCCAGGTAGTTCTTCATGTGTTCTTGGAACTCTATAGTATCCCAGGTGGTTGTTAATGTTTATTTAGAACTTTATATTATCCCGGGTGGTTGATAATGTGTTGTTAAAACTTTATATTATCCCGGGTGGTTGTTAATGTGTTCTTAGAACTTTATAGTATCCCAGGTTGTTGTTGATGAGTTGTTTGAACATTATGGTATCTCAGGTAGTTGTTAATGTGTTGTTAGAACATTATGGTGTCCCAGGTGGTTGTTAATGTTTTCTTAGAAATGTATAGTATCCCAGGTTGTTGTTAATGTGTTGTTAGAAATTTATAGTATTCCAGGTTGTTGTTAATATGTTCTTAGAACTCTATAGTATCCCAAGTTGTTGTTAATGTGTTGTTAGAACTTCATAGTATCCCAGGTGGTTGTAAATGTGTTCTTAGAACTCTATATTAATCGAAGTTGTTGTTCATGTGTTGTTAGAACATTATGGTTTCTCGGTTGGTTGTTAAAGTGTTGGTAGAATGTTATAGTATCTCGGATGATTGTTAATGTGTTGTTATGACTTTATGGTATCCCAGATGTTGTTAGAACATTATGGTATCCCAGGTGGTTGTTAATGTGTTGTCATGATTTTATGGTATCCCAGATGTTGATATCCCAGATCTTATATGAGTATCTAATAATGTGTGCATGCAATTTAGCCCATTTCTTTGGGTATAAGACTCTATTGTGTATATTATATATTATTTGGTATTATTTATGTTATTAAGCTATATTAGCTTCACAGCTTTTTAACAAATTTATGCAAGAGCACTTTGGACATCATCTTCATATCCAGCACTTACTTGTCGTTTCTCCTCTTTTCTATGAACTCTTTCTATTTGTCAAAAAAAGGAAGGTCCTCAAGGATATGTTGCTCCAGCTAGCGCCCTATGAACTCATAACCTCAACCTCCGGGCTGGCCTCGCTCCAGCCTCGGGCAAAGCTGCCAAATCCCACACAGAGCCGCTCACCACATTTGATCGATTGCTCTCTCCATTGATGACCGTGTTAGTGAACCTGAACACAGAGAGAGAACAAACATCAAATATATTCCTGACCCTAATAATCAGGTGAGAACCAAGTAATTAAGAACTGGGGTCCACCTTCAGGCCTGAATGGCAGCTCAGTGATGCATTGAGAAGCACTGCGGAACGTTTAACTTGATTAGGTGAACATATTGTTCCAACAAAGCTCACCATGTAAACTGTGATGTGTCAGTAACTCCAAGCATTTAAAATCTTTGTGATTAGCATGAAATGAAGATTCCATAGAGCATCGCTAGAAAACTACAGCTAGAGCTACTGTATGGATGCATCTGGTGGTCTTTAGTGGGCTGTTTTTCCAGACCCAACGATTCACCATTGGGACAGTAACTAAACTAAGCCTAAGCAATATTATCCTAGGTGGTCGTTGATGTGTGGTTAGAACTTCATGGTATTCCAGGTGGTTGCTACTATATCGTTAATACTTCATGGTTTTCTAGGTTGTTGCTAATGTGTTGTTGGAACATTACGGTAAGCCAGGTGTTGTTATCACTTTATGGTTTCTCAGGTGGTTGCTAATATGTTTATGGAACTTTATGGTATCCCAGGTAGTTGCTAATGTGTTGTTAGGAACTTTATGGTATTTAAGGTGGTTGCTTATATGTTTTCGGAACTTTATGGTATCCCAGGTAGTTGCTAATGTGTTGTTAGGAACTTTATGGTATTTAAGGTGGTTGCTAATATGTTGTTAGAACTTTTTATGGTATACCAGATGGTTGCTAATGTGTTGATAAGACTTTGCTATGGTGTCCCAGGTGGTTGCTAATGTGTTTATGGAACTTTATGGTATCCCAGGTAGTTGCCAATGTGTTGTTAGGAACTTTATGGTATTTAAGGTGGTTGCTAATATGTTTTCGGAACTTTATGGTATCCCAGGTAGTTGCTAATGTGTTGTTAGGAATTTTATGGTATTTAAGGTTGTTGCTAATATGTTGTTAGAACTTTTTATGGTATCCCAGATGGTTGCTAATGTGTTGATAAGACTTTGCTGTGGTGTCCCAGGTGGTTGCTAATGTGTTGTTAGAATGTTATGGTTCCAACAAAGCTTGCAACCTGTGATGAGTCTGTGAATTCAAACATTTACGATCTTTGTGATTAGCATTAAAATGAAGATTCCATAGAATATTGCCAGAAATCTACAGCTAGAGCTACTGTATGTATGCATCTGGTGGGCTGTTTTTTAGACCCAGGATTTACCATTGGCACAATAATTCCACAATTAGGCTTAATCCACATTATTCCAGGTGGTTGATAATGTGTTATTAGGAACTTTATAGTATCCCAGCTGATTGCTATTGAGTTTTAGGACTTTGCTATGCTGTCCCAGATACTGGCTAATATATTCATATACAGTGAGGATCACTTTGTGTGTTTACATGCAAAGGCTTTGCCAATCTGCTTGAATTCATTACAGTCCTTGATTCAAAAGACTGGGCCATTGAGTCACCTGAGCTTTCGGTTGGCAGGCTTGAGTTTTTAACTGCTGTGAACTGACAGCATACTCAGAAAAAACCTACTTCAGGTGTATCTAGTGAAGAAGAGATGACAGGACCAAGTCATGTCCTGAAACATTCTGAGACACATCAGCTGCATGCCAGTCCCACCACGTAGGGTTGATGTGGCTCATTTACTCATTCACTCATTGGAACAACTCGTTACTGTGAGCTTTACTGTTTCTATATCCCTTTATTTCTAATCTACTGTGACTTGAAGTTTCTGTTATGACATTCTAATTGGGAGTGTAATCAGATACAGGAATTCACACAACTATTATTCCTCTAGTTTTTTTTTCTGGATAGAAAATCTATTTGGAATGAAATCGAACTAGCTTATTTTGACTGAGGTATATACACAGACATATTTTATTCTGTTGGTACCGTAATATTCTACTATATTCTATTTGTAATATTAGTCAGATGGACTATCACACTGCAATTGTTGGCATCTGTGCAAGTTACATTCAAATTTTCATTCCAACATTCATTCTTATGGGATAAAATATAATAATGAAATGGACCCTGCATTAAAATAACATATTTTGGACCGTTTGAGCTGGAAACCCACAAATTCACTGCTAGCTGAATTTGTGGGTTTGTGATGAAAAATTGCATATGACCAAGTTGTGGATTTGAGGCTGATCTGTCACATAATAGAAAATTCCTGATTAACCCTTCATGTTAATTTAAAGTAGATTATTTATTTATTTATTTATTTATTTATTTAGTTTGCATCCTATGTCTATATATTGAGAACCTTATTGATTATAATGTGAAATATAGCTTGATTGTATATAAATCACATGGTGTGAACTATAAAAAGCTGCTGGTTATCACACTGTTCGCAACAAAACCAATTCTCATTTCAGAGTCACTGTTAAAACCAACTGAGGCAGCTTCACTGGTGGTTCTAGCTTTGATCTGGAACCGAGGGCATTCCGCCAGGAACGCTAGCGCAGAAGTCCTGGCACGTGCCGAAAGCCACCCTTCATGCCTTACATCTCCAAAGCCTACAGTTAACACGCCCTGTGGAGAAACCTCGCTGACCCTCACCCACGCGACTCCTGTAAGGCGACACGTCGGGTGTTCGGGGCGCCAGCAGCAGATGGGTGCAGTCGGAACGAGTGGGCGAGCGTGGGATACGAAAGGGCACAGCCTTCGCTCTCTCTCTGCCGCTGTGTAGGCAGCCAGCGGGTTAAACTTTAACCAGGCCTGAGTCCCCCCCCCACCTCCTGCTAAAGGACAGCCGTGATGGATGGGATCGGTCATTGTGTCCAATGCAGGGACTTTGGCTTCCAGAGCTGTGGGCCTCTTGTTAATCTGACCCTACCATCCTGACCGGACAGCTGAGCAGCAATGCAGCAGAAAAAAAAATTAATCTGTAAAGTATGAATTTATTAAGTTTGATCAAATGTTCAGTACACGATTCAGTACTCAGAACTGTACATACCCTGAACCTCAAACTCTGTTCTTCAGATACAAATCCTGCTTTTACAGAAGAGGGAGGATAAACGGGCCGAGCTCCAAATCCTACACTGTTACGTAAAAGACTGGTTCATATTTACACCCCCAACATTTACACACCACCACAACACCAAACAGCAACAAGAACATTTACACACAACCACAACACCAACCAGAACATTTACACACAAGCACAACACCAACCAGCAACCAGAACATTTACACACAAGCACAACACAAACCAGCAACCAGAACATTTACACACAACCACAACACCAACCAGCAACCAGAACATTTACACACAACCACAACAACAACCAGCAACCAGAACATTTACACACAACCACAACACCAACCAGCAACCAGAACATTTTACACACAACCACAACACCAACCAGCAACCAGAACATTTACACACAAGCACAACACCAACCAGCAACCAGAACATTTACATACAACCACAACACCAACCAGCAACCAGAACATTTACACACAACCACAACACCAACCAGCAACCAGAACATTTACACACAACCACAACACCAACCAGCAACCAGAACATTTACACACAACCACAACAACCAGTAACCAGAACATTACACACAACCACAACACCAACCAGCAACCAGAACATTTACACACAACCACAACACCAACCAGCAACCAGAACATTTACACACAACCACAACACCAACCAGCAACCAGAACATTTACACACAACCACAACACCAACCAGCAACAAGAACATTTACACACAACCACAACACCAACCAGCAACTAGAACATTTACACACAAGCACAACACCAACCAGCAACCAGAACATTTACACACAACCACAACAACAACCAGCAACCAGAACATTTACACACAACCACAACAACAACCAGCAACCAGAACATTTACACACAACCACAACACCAACCAGCAACCAGAACATTTACACACAACCACAACAACAACCAGAACATTTACACACAACCACAACACCAACCAGCAACCAGAACATTTACACACAACCACAACACCAACCAGCAACCAGAACATTTACACACAACCACAACACCAACCAGAACATTTACACACAACCACAACACCAACCAGCAACCAGAACATTTACACACAACCACAACACCAACCAGCAACCAGAACATTTACACACAACCACAACAACAACCAGCAACCAGAACATTTACACACAACCACAACACCTACCAGCAACCAGAACATTTACACACAACCACAACAACAACCAGCAACCAGAACATTTACACACAACCACAACACCAACCAGAACATTTACACACAACCACAACACCAACCAGCAATCAGAACATTTACACACAACCACAACACCAACCAGAACATTTACACACAACCACAACACCAACCAGCAACCAGAACATTTACACACAACCACAACACCAACCAGCAACCAGACTATTTACACACAACCACAACACCAACCAGAACATTTACACACAACCACAACACCAACCAGCAACAAGACCATTTACACACAACCACAACACCAACCAGAACATTTACACACAGCCACAACACCAACCAGCAACCAGAACATTTACACACAACCACAACACCAACCAGAACATTTACACACAACCACGAAACCAACCAGCAACCAGAACATTTACACACAACCACAACACCAACCAGCAACCAGAACATTTACACACAACCACAACACCAACCAGCAACCAGAACATTTACACACAACCACGACACCAACCAGCAACCAGAACATTTACACACAACCACGACACCAACCAGCAACCAGAACATTTACACACAACCACAACACCAACCAACAACCAGAACATTTACACACAACCACAACACCAACCAGAACATTTACACACAACCACAACACCAACCAGCAACCAGAACATTTACACACAACCACAACACCAACCAGCAACCAGAACATTTACACACAACCACAACACCAACCAGAACATTTACACACAACCACAGCACCAACCAGAACGGTGGTGGAGAAATCCAGAGTTCCAGGCTGTGAAGGGAACGTCGCCACTTTTCATTCCTTCCCAACAAACAACCCAACTGTCAGAGCTCCATGTTCATCTTTAAACCAGCCTGAAGTTCCTCTTCTCCACATTCTTCATCTAATGTTCCACCTTAAACACTGCAGCTCGTACAGACGCCTGAATGGAACCACAGCCCCGTTTAAGGTGGAACGGAGAATTCCCAAAACCAGAACATCTTTAACAGAATCCTGAACTTTAACTCTGCAGTCTGTACGTTTCACTCCGGACACTTTCTCCAACACTCGCACAACATGGAGCAGCTTCAGCTCAGCGTTCAACACTGAAGAGACTGAAGAGACGAGCAGCTCCACCTTTATTAGCACCACAACCTCCAACAGTGACTGGAAGTAGCAGCCATGCTGTGTGAGTGGATCACTGTGTGCTGGTTGAAGCAGATCATCTTCAACTGAAAGTTTCACAGAGACACCTTTCATCTACTTTGTGTTTGATGTTCAGATGAAAGAGAGGAGCTAGTGTAGGTAACGTTAGATACTAGCAGCTCTGAGTAACTAGTATAGCTAAGTAAATAGTATGGGGGCGGAGCTTATTTACACAGAGGTTCATTTTATTTCGTCTATGTTGCTTCTGTGTGATCATTGCAGTGTCTCGTTGTAAACCAGCCAATCAGAGCAGAGCTCAGTGAATTGAGATCAGCAAAACAGTGTTTTTAGTCTAGTAGCAGATCATAGTACCAACTCCGCTGCTGTTCTATTTAGAACCATGAACACTCAAAGAATCTATATAAAAATGGAAAGGGTTCTTTAGTTGTTACAAGCTTGACATTTTATCAATAGAAAATCTGTTTTGCTGCGTCCTAGAACCATAAACAGCAGGTTCTCCAGCAATTGATAGAACCGTGTCAGCATGCAAAGGTCCAGTTACGCATTGTTTGGGCCTTTTGAGTGTTTATGGTTCTAGAAAGAACCAATTTCTTTACTACAGAACTCTTGAAACGGGTTTTAAGGGTATATCTCAAGCTTGATATCTTACCTGTAGAAGAACCCTTTTGCTGCTTCCTAGAACCATAAACAGCAGGTTCTCCAGCAATTGATAGAACCGTGTCAGCATGCAAAGGTCCAGTTACGCATTGTTTGGGTCTTTTGAGTGTTCATGGTTCTAGATAGAACCAATTTCTTTACTACAGAACTCTTGAAATGGGTTTTAAGGGTATATCTTAAGCTTAATATCGTACTTGTAGAAGAACCCTTTTGCTGCTTCCTAGAACCATAAACAGCAGGTTCTCCAGCAATTCAAAGAACCGTGTGAGCATGCAAAGGTCCAGTTACATATTGTTTGGGTCTTTTGAGTGTTTATGGTTCTAGATAGAACCAATTTCTTTACTACATAACTCTTAAAACCTTTCTAGGAGTATATCTCAAGCTTGATATCTTACCTGTAAAAGAACTCTTTTGCTGCTTCCTAGAACCATAAACAGCAGGTTTGTTTGGGTCTTTTGAGTGTTCATGGTTCTAGATAGAACCAATTTCTTTACTACAGAACTCTTGAAATGGGTTTTAAGGGTATACCTCAAGCTTGATATCTTACCTGTAGAAGAACCCTTTTGCTGCTTCCTAGAACCATAAACAGCAGGTTCTCCAGCAACTCAAAGAACCGTGTCAGCATGCAAAGGTCCAATTACGCATTGTTTGTGTCTTTTGAGTGTTCATGGTTCTAGATAGAACCAATTTCTTTACTGCAGAACTCTTGAAATGAGTTTTAAGGGTTTATCTCAAGCTTGATATCTTACCTGTAGAAAAACCCTTTTGCTGCTTCCTAGAACCATAAACAGCAGGTTCTCCAGCAATTCAAAGAACCATGTCACCATGCAAAGATCCAGTTACGCATTGTTTTGGTCTTTTGAGTTTTTATGATTCTAGATAGCACCAATTTCTTTACTACAGAACTCTTGAAACCTTTTTAAGGGTATATCTCATTCTTGATATCTTACCTGTAAAAGAACCCTTTTGCTGCTTCCTAGAACCATAAACAGCAGGTTCTCCAGCAATTCAAAGAACTGTGTCAGCATGCAAAGCTCTAGTTACACATTGTTTGAGATCAGCAACACACGGGTAAACCGTGTTTCAGTCTAGTAGCAGATCATAGAGAGTAAATGGGTGTGGAACCATATTTGGGTGACCAAGGACACACATACCTTCTATCTAGAACATCAGAGAACAAATTAAACACTGAATAAATAGATTATATGGCAACTTTAATGACTTTAAAGTGTAAAATAATCACATTATATATCTACATTATCACAAATGACTCCTTGTGTCAGCTCAGGTTGGTTCCAAGGCCAGAACACGAGATGCCTTCTGGGTGTGTGCAGCTGTGTTGTGGTATCAATGAGAGAGAGAGAGAGTGAGAGAGTGTACACCACACCCCTCTCACTCTGCTATGAGAAATTCCACGTGGACTCATCCATCACTCGGCTCTAAACGCAGCCTGCTCCGCTGCTGACGTGAGGTTAACAACTTGAACACAGACACAGACCATCGCAGGGCTGACTCACCGAGAGCAGAACAGCGGAACCCGCCGCCGGGCCTGAGGTACCCATACGGGTCTATCACTAGTTTATTACTAGTCTATTACACTCAGGGGTTCTTTAGTAAAGACAGATCTTCTGTTTAGACTCATAAACACCCACAGAACCTTCACAGGTGCTTTGCATGGTAAATGGTTCTAAAATGTACATCAGAAAGGGTTCCTTCAATACAAGCTTGACATCTTATCAATAGAAGAACCCTTTTGCTACTGTCTAGAACCATAAATAGCAGTTCTCCAGCAATCCAAAGAACCCTGTCACCATGCAAAGATCCAGTTACACATTGTTTGGCTCCTTTGCGAGTTCATGGTTCTTTATGGAAGCACCGTCTTTACTACAGAACCCTAGAAGAACCCTTTTTTAAGAGTATATCTCTAATGAGTTGTGGTTCCAACACTTCTTCCGGGGTTCTTACATATGCATATGGATCTTTTGAGTGTTCGTGGTTGTAGATAGAACCAATTTCTTTACTACAGAACTCTTGAAACCTTTTTAAGAATATATCTCAAGCTTGATATCTTACCTGTAGAAGAACCCTTTTGCTGCTGTCTAGAACCATAAACAGCACGTTCTCCAGCAATCCAGAGAACGCTGTCACCACGCAAAGATACAGTTCTGTATTGGTTGGGCCCTTTGCGTGTTCATGGTTCTATATGGAAGCACCATGATTACTAGAGAACCCTTAAAGAACCCCTTAAAAGTATATCTCTAATAAATGGTGTAATTTTGATTTTATGTGTTAGGAAAGAAAGTGTAGTGCCAACCTGTGGTTCCAACACTTCTTCGTGGGTTCTTACATATGCATATGGATCTTTTGAGTGCTCATGGTTCTAGATAGAGCCATTGTTTTAGCTAGAGGGCCCTTAAAAAACCCTTTTAAAGAATATATCTCTAAAAAATTGTGTGATTTTAGTATTGTGTATTTGTGAATGAAGTTCTTTCAAGAACCATGAACACTTAAAAAACCTAAATAGCACCAAACGTGGTTCTTCTGTTGTTACAAACTTGACATCTCAGTAAAAGTATCATTTTGCTGCTATCTAGAACCATAAAAAAACACATTCTCCAGCAATCCAAGGAACCGTGTGACCATACAAAGATCCAGTTATGCTTTGTTTAGTTCTTTTTAAGTGTTTTCTTTACTACAGAAGCCTTGAAGAACCTTTTCTTAAGTATGTATCTCCAATATCTCTAATCCTTTTTGGTAGTATATGTCAGTAAGTGAAGTGCAGTGGCAGTTGGTGGTTCCAACACTTCTTAAGGGGTTCTTTAGCAAAGCAAATTGTTTTATATGGAACAATGAACAAAAAACCTTAGTAGCACCAAACATGGTTCTTCTGTTGTTATAAGCTTGACATCTTATCAGTAAAAGTACAGTTTTGCTGCTGTCTAGAACAATAGAAAGCACATTTTTCAGCAATCCAAAGAACCATGTCACCATGCGAGGGTTCATGCTTCTGGATGGAATGAATGTCTTTGCT
>CM038718.1:41878211-41895711 GCA_021613375.1 Megaleporinus macrocephalus
AGAGAGAGGATAGAGAGAGAAAGATAGAGAGAGAGAGGATAGAGAGAGAAAGAGAGAGAGAGAGAGGATAGAGAGAGAAAGAGAGAGAGAGAGAGAGAGGATAGAGAGAGAAAGATAGAGAGAGAGAGGATAGAGAGAGAAAGAGAACGAGAGAGAGAGATAGAGAGAGAGCTAGAAAGAGAGATCCTTACTGAGAAAAGGAGATACAGACACATCAAACAAAGAAGCTGCTGCTGTTCTCAGAACAATGAACTGACCACCCCAGAGTCCAGACCCTTAACACCACTGGACTAGGGTTAGTAACACTTATATTTCTTATATTTACTCTGACTATATATATATATATATATATATATATATATATATATATATATATATATATATATATATATATATATATATATATATATATATATATATATATATATGGTGTGATGTCATCGCTCTAGAGTTGAATATCATCACGGTCCAAAGAGAAATAAGACAATCATAACTTTACAGGTGAGGCCAAAAACTGCCTTTACTTTCAATGTAAGTCAATGGAACCAGAATTTTTTTTCAGGCTACTTTGGAGCATTTCTATTGGTCCATTCATCATGAAACTTATACACAATGTAAACGGAAGCTGTTGAGTTTAAATGATACTGAAAAATAAAAATCAACAAAAATGTAGATACATGTCACAGTGACGCCATTCAAAATCATGTGATACACTTTTACACTTTTTATATAAGGAATATAAGTCCAAATAATTTTGGGTCATGTTGTTTAGTCCACTCATCATGAAATGATAAATTCTAATTGTACACATATGTATCCCAGTATACACGTTCATACGCCCCCTCCAGTAGTACAGCAACCAGTGCAGCCCGAGACCCCCACCCCACCCAGCCTGAGCCGGTCCAGACAGCTGAAGGGAGCTGCCTAAAGCCTTTCCAGCAGAAGAGGAAGAAGGGGAGGATGAAAAATGAGAAGAGGATGAGGGAGTGGAGGAGTGGGAGGGGGGCGGGGTTTAAGGACCTGCTCTAGTCAGCTCTTTCCAATGGGGGGAACATGACGGAGTGGACAGGCTGTATGGGCCAGTCTGAATGGGGCTTCTTCCCCTTTACATGATAACTTTGATCCCCTGTGCTTCACACACCAGTCAGCAATATTGTGTAATGGCACTGGGTTAATACTTTAACCAGCGCACCGCATGAGGCTGATAGACTGAGTGTGGTGGTGGTGGTGAGGGGGTGGTGGTAGGGGGGGGTCCTTAGAGACTGCATCTCAATCAGCACGCATTCCTCAGCTTACAGTACAGCCACACAGAAAAGACTGAGAGCGAATGTGTTTGTGTTCCCTGTGAAACAGATTCAATGCAGTAAAAGCATTAGTAGTATAACAGTAATGCTTATAATGCGCTTATAAAATACTTATTACCCTGATTATAACTTAAATTTGTTAGTAATTAACTGTCTAATACCAATGTATGTAACCTATACCTAGTTTTAGTATATATAAGGCTTAATAAAAAGTCACTGTATGGCTTGGTAGGACTTAATTCCAAATGATTTGTTTAATAAATCCTTGTTATCAGTTAATAAAATAGTAATAAATGTGTTACAAGGAAAAGTTAAGCATTTTTCACAAACCAGTTATGTAACATCTACTGGTTTAATCAAGCTTAGTTAAATCACTTAGGAATAGGCTTACATTAGCCTAGGTATAGCTTAATAAAGTTGTAATAAACATGTTATTAGGATGAATGAACATCATTCACAATTAGGTCACCAGGTACTTAACGTTTACTGGTGTTATAAAGCTTAATCAGAGCACTTATAGGCTCTGGACTAGGCCTAATTCAACCTGTGTATAGCTTAATAAAGTAGTAATAAACATGTTATTATGGTAAACACTTATAGGCTGTGGAACAGGCTCAATTCAACCTGTGTATAGCTTAATAAAGCAGTAATAAACATGTTATTATGATGTATTAAACATTGTTCACAATTAAGCCACCAGGTAAATAACATTAAGTGCTTTCATAAAGCTTCTTTAGAGCAGTTACAGCCTGGGGAATAGACTTCATTGAGCAAAAGTATAGCTTAATAAAGTAGTAATAAGCATGTTATTATGAAGAGTTAAACATTTCCCATACAACAAACCTGGTAATTAACATTCACTGGTTCTATAAACTTATTTAGAGCACTATAGGCTGTGGAATAGGCGTAATATAGGTATAGCTTAATAAAGTAGTAATAAACATGTTATTATCATGACTTAAGCACTTTTCACAATCAAGCAACCAGTTAATATATATATATATATATATATATATATATATATATATATATATATATATATATATATATATATATATATATATATATATATCTTAATAAAGTAGTAATAAGCATGTTATTATGATGAATTAGCATCAATTTTCACAATCAAGCATCCAGTTAATAATTACTGGTCTGATAAAGCTTAATTAGAACATTTATAGACTGTGGATTAGGCCTAATTCTGCATAGGTATAGCTTAATAAAGTAGTAATAAACATGGTATTATGATGACTTAAGCACTTTTTACAATCAAGCATCCAATTAATAAATGACTGTTTTGTTGAAGCTTATATATGTGTGTGTGTGTGTGTGTGTGTGTACATATATACAGTAACCAAATTCCATCACATGAGCCACAGAGCGATCGAGAGAGAGAGAGAGAGAGAGAGAGAGAGAGAGAGAGAGAGAAATCGCTCATCATCTCTCCGACAGCGGGGGGAAATCCTCACTTCCTGAAGATGACAGTGCAGACAATGGCGGAGCTGCTCATCCGCATAGCGGCCAGAACAGGCCAGGTTAATGATTCCGTACCCACAGCTGAGCTGGAGGACGGAGAGAGACGGAGAGAGACGAAGAGAGACGGAGAGAGAGGGAGGGAGGGAGAGAGGGAGGGAGGGAGGAGGAGGAGGGTGTAAAACATTATCAATTACATCCACTTAAAACACCATTACAGCTGCTCGCGGCTCTTACCCGCTTCTCCACAGCCCGTTACAACAAAGACTCCTAAATCTCTCAGAAGAGTGATCACTTACAGCTCACTCTCCTTTTCACTATCACACCACTGAGCTCACTATACCGTTCAGACGTGAATCAGCAATTACACACTTAGTTACATAACACATCACAACCTGACTCCATTTACATTTAAATCATTATTAAAGAATTAGTTTAAATCTTGTTAATTTCAAGAATTCCTATCAGTTTGAACAATCTACCCCCTATACTAATGCCCCCCACACACTAATACCCACACACTAATACCCATGCCCCACACTAACAGCCCCACATACTAATACCAACAGCACACTAATAGCCCACACACACTATAACCAACACCGCACTTATAGCCCACACACACTATAACCAACACCACACTAATAGCCCCCACATACTATAACCAACACCACACTAATAGCCCCCACATACTATAACCAACACCACACTAATAGCCCCCACATACTATAACCAACACAACACTAATAGCCCCCCACATACTATAAACAACACCACACAATAGCCCCCACATACTATAACCAACACCACACTAATAGCCCCCACATACTATAACCAACACAACACTAATAGCCCCCACATACTATAACCAACACCACACTAATAGCCCCCACATACTATAACCAACACAACACTAATAGCCCCCACATACTATAAACAACACCACACCAATAGCCCCCACATACTATAACCAACACCACACTAATAGCCCCCACATACTATAAACAACACCACACTAATAGCCCCCACACACTAATATCAACACCACACTAATAGCCCACACACACTATAACCAACACCACACTAATAGCCCCCACATACTATAACCAACACCACACTAATAGCCCACACACACTATAACCAACACCACACTAATAGCCCCCACACACTATAACCAACACCACACTAATAGCCCACACACACTATAACCAACACCACACTAATAGCCCCCACATACTAATAACAACACCACACTAATAGCCCCCACATACTATAACCAACACCACACTAATAGCCCCCACATACTATAACCAACACCACACTAATAGCCCCCACATACTATAAACAACACCACACTAATAGCCCCCACACACTAATATCAACACCACACTAATAGCCCACACACACTATAACCAACACCACACTAATAGCCCCCACATACTATAACCAACACCACACTAATAGCCCCCACATACTATAACCAACACCACACTAACAGCCCCCACACACTATAACCAACACCACACTAACAGCCCCCACATACTATAACCAACACCACACTAATAGCCCCCACATACTATAACCAACACCACACTAACAGCCCCCACATACTATAACCAACACCACACTAATAGCCCCCACATACTATAACCAACACCACACTAATAGCCCACCACACACTATAACCAACACCACACTAACAGCCCCCACATACTATAACCAACACCACACTAACAGCCCCCACATACTATAACCAACACCACACTAATAGCCCACACACACTATAACCAACACCACACTAACAGCCCCCACATACTATAACCAACACCACACTAATAGCCCCCACATACTATAACCAACACCACACTAATAGCCCACACATACTATAACCAACACCACACTAATAGCCCCCACATACTATAACCAACACCACACTAACAGCCCCCACACACTATAACCAACACCACACTAATAGCCCCCACATACTATAACCAACACCACACTAATAGCCCCCACATACTATAACCAACACCACACTAATAGCCCACACATACTATAACCAACACCACACTAATAGCCCCCACATACTATAACCAACACCACACTAACAGCCCCCACATACTATAACCAACACCACACTAACAGCCCCCACATACTATAACCAACACCACACTAACAGCCCCCACATACTATAACCAACACCACACTAACAGCCCCCACATACTATAACCAAAACCACACTAATAGCCCCCACATACTATAACCAACACCACACTAATAGCCCCCACATACTATAACCAACACCACACTAATAGCCCCCACATACTATAACCAACACCACACTAATAGCCCCCACATACTATAACCAACACCACACTAATAGCCCACACATACTATAACCAACACCACACTAATAGCCCACACACACTATAACCAACACCACACTAATAGCCCCCACATACTAATACCCATACCCCACACTAACAGCCCCCACATACTAATAACAACACCACACTAATAGCCCCCACATACTAATACCCATACCCGACACTAACAGCCCCCACATACTAATACCAACACCACACTAATAGCCCCCACACACTAATACCCCCCACCTTCCTTGTCACTATTACACACCTCTGTAATGAAACCACAATACAATTCCTTTTCCTTCTGATTTTAAATTTCATTTGAATTTGGATTTTTTTTTTAAGAATTTGTTTAACTCTCGTAATTTTTCTGTCGATTTACATTTTACATGTACATTTTAATAAAAATGTTATTAGATTTCTGTTTACAGTCAAATTTCACATGCATATTTAAAATGACATTAAATAGACTATTTTTATAGTCCTTATTTTTCTTATTGCTGATAAAGATTATATATGTTCACTACCGGTCAAAGAACTGTTATATATATATATAACAGCATAGCAGTTCTATACTGCAACTGCAACACCCTCAATTATATAACTGAATTGAATTGAATTGAATTGAATATTAAGTGTGTGAGCTGAGTGATGCTGGATTTACTGAGATGTTTCACTGCAGTTCTAGAAGTTACTCAGTACTTCAGTAGTAGTTTTATCCAAATACCAGTACTTTTACTGGAGTACTGATTTAGGTTACTCTGGTAAAGACTAGATCAGTTTGTCCAATGCCTCCAGTTTGACAGTGTTTTAAATGATTAGGTGAGTTAGTTTACAGGGCCTGTCTAATAAAGTCTGTTTTTAGGGTCCGCTGTCGTTCTCTGGAGCAAATATCTTCCATCAGCACAACGCATGACTGCCTCCCTCCACACGCCTCATCCAGCTGATGTTTTGCACAAGAGCCAACCAATGAAATCCAAGATTTGGCTCATAAGCTGGTGGACAGATAACTTTTGCCGTCCGGAGATGAACGACCCGAACTGGTGAACTGCAGGTCAGATGATTGTGTGTGCAGTGAGGTCAAAGTCAATAAGCCTGAATATTAACCTGAATACTCCATTAATAAACCTGGAGCTCAGGTGACTCGGTGACCAACAGCGGTTACTGTAGGACAACAGGAAGAGCAGATTTCTCAACTTCACAGCCCAGTTCTGAGCTGAGACGCAGACTGATATATACTGATATATACTGATATACTGATATATACTGATATACTGATATATACTGATATATACTGATATACTGATATATACTGATAAACTGATATATACTGATATATACTGATATATACTGATATATACTGATATACTGATATATACTGATAAACTGATATATACTGATATATACTGATATACTGATATATACTGATAAACTGATATATACTGATATATACTGATATACTGATATATACTGATAAACTGATATATACTGATATATACTGATATACTGATATATACTGATAAACTGATATATACTGATATATACTGATATATACTGATATACTGATATATACTGATATACTGATATATACTGATATATACTGATATACTGATATATACTGATATACTGATATATACTGATATATACTGATATACTGATATATACTGATATACTGATATACTGATATATACTGATATACTGATATACTGATATATACTGATATATACTGATATACTGATATATACTGATATATACTGATATACTGATATATACTGATATACTGATATACTGATATATACTGATATACTGATATATACTGATATACTGATATACTGATATATACTGATATATACTGATATACTGATATATACTGATATACTGATATACTGATATATACTGATATATACTGATATACTGATATATACTGATATACTGATATACTGATATATACTGATATATACTGATATACTGATATATACTGATATACTGATATATACTGATATATACTGATATACTGATATATACTGATATATACTGATATATACTGATATACTGATATATACTGATATACTGATATATACTGATATATACTGATATACTGATATATACTGATATATACTGATATATACTGATATACGGACTGAAGCAGTGATTAGGACATTCTGTTTGATCTTTTTTAAACTGAAAACATACAAAAACACAATATTTGATGTTTTACTTTATTAACTGTGCTACTTTTGTAAGTATACATCCATCCATCCATTATCTTATGCTTTATCCCGCTTGTGGGGGTCACGGGGGGGAGTGGCATTGGGTGAAGGTGGGGTACACTATGGACAGGTCACCAGTCCATTGCATGGCCAACACACACTCACACACACACTCACACCTATGGGCAGTTTAGAGTGAGGATCCTAACATGCATGTGTTTGGACTGTGGGAGGAAACCGGAGTGCCCAAAGGAACCCACTCAAGCACGGGAAGAACATGCAAACTCCATGGATCGTCTTGCTGTGAGGTGCTAGTGCTAGTAACAGTGCTGCCCATTACAGAACCTGTGGTGAACGTCCACACATTCAAAATATGATTTCTGCAACACGTTCCAGTCTTTGAAGAAGACGGAGTCTAGAAGGCAGCACATGTTCTTCACAACATGTTCAGTGTTAATGGAGATACTCATATGTCACAGATACTGCCACACTAATACCCCCACAAATATCCGCTACACTAATACCCCCACAAATATCCCTACACTAATATTCACACTAATACCCACAACCCACACTAATACACCTACACTAATACCCCCACAAATATCCCTACACTAATATTCACACTAATACCCACAACCCACACTAATACGTCTACACTAATACCCACAACCCACACTAATATCCCCCACCCCACAATAATACCCACAACCCACACTAATACCCCTACACTAATACCCACAACCCACACTAATACCCCTACACTAATACCCACAACCCACATTAATATCCCCCACCCCACAATAATACCCACAACCTACACTAATACCCCTACACTAATACCCACAACCCACACTAATACACCCCACAATAATACCCACAACCCACACTAATACACCCCACAATAATACCCACAACCCACACTAATACCCCCCACCCCACAATAATACCCACACTAATACACCCCACAATAATACCCACAACCCACACTAATACCCTTACACTAATACCCACAACCCACACTAATATCCCACACCCCACATTAATACCCACAACCCACACAAATACACCCCACAATAATACCCACAACCCACACTAATACCCCTACACTAATACCCACAACCCACACTAATATCCCGCACCCCACACTAATACCCCTACACTAATATCCTCCACCCCACACTAATACACCTACACTAATACCCCTACACTAATATCCCGCACCCCACACTAATACCCCTACACTAATACCCACACCCCACACTAATATCCAGTGAAAGGGATCTAAAGGATCTCTCGTTCTTGTTTAGCTCATATTTGTGTTCTCCCTGTTCTGACATGCCCACCTAAGCGCTGGAGTGGTTGGTACATTAGCTGTAGGGAAGTAGGGAAGCTCTGTGTAGAGCATTAGCCATTCCAGGTCCATAGCTGTGAATCTCCGTACGCCATCAATTTATCACATTTCTCATGTACAAAAGTGGTTTCCGATGCTCTGCACATTTTTCTGTGCTTCTTTCCTGAACATACACACCTGAGTCAACTCATCAGCCACATGTCAAGTACTTCATGAGCTGAGTCAGGAGTCAAAGCTAGTGTGCGACGTTCCCAGGACAGAGAGAGAGAGAGAGAGAGAAAGAAAGAGAGAAGCACTGAAGTGCGCTCATTTATTAAAACAAGAAAATGAAGAACTACTGCAGGTCTTAAGATAAAAGGTCAGGAGCTCCCAGGTCACTAAAACTGGGACTAGTATAAAAAATGCAATCTATATGCATCCTTAAGGAATATACACAATAGATTCCCAATAGAATTCCCAAAATTCCCAAAGATGTCCGGATAAAGGCTGGAGTAGGCCGCAAATCGCCAGCATGGTTTTGTATTTACAACCAGGGCTTATATTCTATGCATATGGATATAAACTGCATTTCTGTTCATATTACCAGCATAAAATTAAAACCTCAGAAGATTTTCTAGGACAATGTGTACAATGGAAGCCCAGGTGCTGCTATTTTTAGCTAACAAAGAATAACCTTTATTACTTCTGTTGAGTAACTACCCCAAAACTCTGGTTGTACAGTTCAACAAAATCACTGCAAACATGGTCAAACTAAAAAATTGTACCCAAGTGTGTACAATGGAAGTTCAGGTACTACTGTTTTTAGGTTTCAGAGAATATTTCAGAAACGAAGTAATGAGTACAGAGTCCAGGAAGCTCTTAGTAAAGTTTGAGAAGAGTAATTAATACTTTGTATTATTTTTGTTGAGTAACTACCCCAAAATTGTGGTTGAGCAGTTCATGATTGGACCAACAAAACCACAGCAAACATGGTCAAATTAAAAATTTGTACCCAACTGTGTACAATGGAAGTCCAGGTACTGCTGTTTATAGCTTACCAGGAATAACTAAGTAATCGATAGAGGGTCCAGGAAGCCCTTAGTTTGAGAGGTTGAATTACTTTTGTTAAGTAACTCTGGTTGTACCGTTCATGATTGGACACCAACGATTAACAATACTCAAACAAAGTAATGAGTAGAGAGTCTAGGAAGCTCTTAGTAAAGTTTGAGAGGAGTAATAAATACGTTGTAACTACCCCAAAACTGTGGTTGTACAGTTCACAATTGGACCAACATACCATGGCAAACATGGTCAAATTAAAAGAAATTTACCCGAATGGAAGTCCAGGTACTGCTGTTTGTATGTTTTAGAGAATAATTTAGAAACAAAGTAATGAGTAGAGAGTCCAGGAAGCTCTTAGTAAAGTTTGAGAGGAGTAATAAATACGTTGTACTACTTTTGTTGAGTAACTCCGGTTGTACCGTTCATGATTGGACACCAAAATCACTGTAAACATGGTCAAATTACAAATTTCTACCCAAATATGTACATTGAAAGTCCAGGTACTGCTGTTTATAGCTTACAGAGACTATCTTAGTAGTGAGCAGAGGGTCCAGGAAGCTCTTAGTAAAGTTTGAGAGGAGTAATTAATACTTTGTATTACTTTTGTTGAGTAACTGGTTGTACCATTCATGATTGAATAGCAAAATCACTGCAATCATGGTCAATTTACAAATTTGTACCCAAATGTGTACAATTGAAATTCAGGTACTGCTGTTTATAGCTTACAGAAAATAACTTAGAAACAAAGTAATGAGTAGAGAGTCCACAAAGCCCTAGGTAAAGTTTAAAATGAGTAATAAACACTTTGCAATACTTTTGTTGAGTAACTACCCCAAATTTTTAGTGATACAGTTTACAGTTGGACAACAAAATCACTTCATTTTTTTGGAATTGCAAATTTGTACCCAAGTGTGTAGAATGGAGGTCCAGGTACTGCTGTTTATAGGCTTCTAGAATAACTTAGAAACAAAGCAATGAGTAGAGAGTCTAGGACACTCCTAGTTAAGTTTGAGAGGAGTAATTAATACTTTGTATTACTTTTGTTGAGTAACTACCCCAAGACTCTGGTTGTACAGTTCACGATTGGACCAACAAAAACCCGGCAAACATGGTCAAATTAAAAATTTGTACCCAAGTGCATACAATTGACGTCCAGGTACTGCTGTTTATAGCTTACAGGGAATAACTCAGTAATAGATAGAGGGTCCAGGAAGTTCTTAGTAAAGTTTGAGAGGAGTAATTAATACTTGGTATTACTTTTGTTGAGTAACTGGTTGTACCATTCATGATTGGATAGCAAAATCACTGCAATCATGGTCAATTTACAAATTTGTAACCAAATATGTACATAGGAAGTCCAGGTACCACGGTTTACAAGTTTCAGACAATACCTTAGAAACAAAGTCATGAGTAGAGAGTCCAGAGAGTCGTTAGTAAAGTTTAAGAGAAGTAATTAATACTTTGTACTACTTTTGTTAAGTAACTACCCCAAAACTCTGGTTATACAGTTCATGATTGCACCAACAATACCTGTAAACATGGTCAAATTACAAATGTGTACCCAAATACGGAAGTCAATGGAATGGAAGTCCAGGTACTGCTGTTTATATGTTGTTTCCAGAATAACTTTTACCAAAGTAGTAAGTAGAGTCTAGGAAGCTCCTAGTAAAGTTTGAGAGAAGTAATTAATACTTTGTATTACTTTTGTTGCTGCAAACCTGGTCAAATTACAAATTCGTACCCAAATATGTAGATTGGAAGTTTGGGATCAATACTAGCTCTGTTTGTTTACATGGGAGCGTAATGCATTCCAAGCTAAAGCATTTTCTACTACCAGGTACACTATACTGACCAGAGTACTACATTTGGTCACTCTTCTGGTCTGTGCCAGTGCTGAGTGGTCAACTGCAGTCACGGGTCATCACCCGGAATTTCTGAAAACTTTAGCTAGCCTGAATTGCTGCCTGACCACCCCCACTTTCATGTTACATGGAAACTACACAGGCACCCAATAAAGGTATCTGTAGTTCTGGGATCATATGAGCAACCTGGACAAACAACTGAGAACCAGAAGAAGAACTCCTGACCTAAAACGACAGCAGCAAAACTGTATTCAGGTCAAGACCCATGAGGAGCTGGAAATCTATGGAATATGGACACAAGTCAGGGACAAAGTCTCTCAGTCTTTCAAGTTCTCATCTGGGAAAACAAGTCCTCCTCTGTTGACGTCCATGAAGCGGGTCGTGAGAAAGTTCCCGTCCCCTTTCCCTTCGAAATCTCGGCCTGCCTTTATTTTTTGGTGGAGCTGAATCTCCATTCCAACGCCCACACACTGGTGGACCAGCGCCCGCTGGATACCCCATCACTCAGCGCGCTCGGAGCGGGCCGGCGAGCGGGAGGGGTGTGTGCGTGACAGAATAGGATGTGCTCCGTCACTGGCTGTAAAGAGTGGAAGTTTCCTATACATGGCAGCTGCAAGGCTCCACTGATGTATCAGAGTCAGCAGAATCATTGATCAGCGGCCGGGGTTAATCATTGATTGGGGAGGGGGGTTCAGGAGAGCAGCGAGGGGGCGGAAGCTCAGCAGGAGGGCCGGAGAGACCGGGATCCGTTCCAAAACATGCTTTTCTTACATCGCTGTCACGAGAAAGTCTTACATCTAAAAACCCAGTGAATTTATTAAGATGTTAAAGGCAGCAATGCTCACAGATCACAGCCTCAATGGTGTCTGAGTGGGTATACTGGGCCCTCTTACGGACCCCCGACTCTCCACACTTTCCACATGTACTCTACTCTTAACGTGATTTAGTAATAAACTGTATGAAAGTGGATAAATGAATGGAAAGAGTGTGAAACGAGAGATTAACATCATACCACGGCTCTCCAGACTGATCTGCTGGACTGGAATGTGGCTGCTGGTGTTCCTGTCATCACTATTTACACTTCCACTGCTGTGTCAAGCCGGCTGCTGGTTAAGTAGCAATTCCAGGCAGATGTTTTTGAGCCATGACTTTGCTGACGCTGTGTTTTCCAGGTACTGCTGTTTGTAGGTTTCAGAGAACAACTTAGAAACACAGTAATGAGTAGAGAGTCCAGGAAGCCCTCAGTGAAGTCTGAGAGGAGTAATTAGTAATTAGTAATTAGTTTCTGTTGAGTAACTACCCCAAAACTCTGGGTATATAGTTCGCAGTCAGAAATATATATAAAATATACATACAAATCACTTATAATACAATGTAAAAATGGATAGTAAAAATAACATTCTGGTTCCATTGACTTACATTACAAAGTGAAGACTGTTTTTGTTTTCTCCTCTAAAGTTGCCATATATATATATATATATATTACACAATGTAAATGGCAGCTGCTGTATTCAAACGATGAAGGGCAGCAACGATATATATATATATATATATATATATATATATATATATATATATATATATATATATTAGCATACGGTTAATATATATATATATATATTAACCGTCATGCCTATTCAATCTGTGTTGGAATGTAAAGAGTTAGAGTTAGAGTTAGGGTTAGGGTTAGGGTTAGGGTTAGGTTAGGTTAGGTTAGGATTAGGGTTAGGGTTAGGGTTAGGTTAGGTTAGGTTTAGGGTTAGGGTTAGGGTTAGGTTAGGTTAGGTTAGGTTAGGTTTAGGGTTAGGGTTAGGGTTAGGTTAGGTTAGGTTAGGTTAGGTTTAGGGTTAGGGTTAGGGTTAGGTTAGGTTAGGTTAGGTTTAGGGTTAGGGTTAGGTTAGGTTAGGTTAGGTTAGGTTAGGTTAAGTTTTGGGTTAGGGTTAGGGTTAGGTTAGGTTAGGTTAGGTTTAGGGTTAGGGTTAGGTTAGGTTAGGGTTAGGGTTAGGGTTAGGTTAGGCTTTAAGGTTTAGGGCTAAGGGTTAGGGTTAGGATTAGGGTTAGGGTTAGGGTTAGGGTTAGGTTAGGTTAGGTTAGGTTAGGTTTTGGGTTAGGGTTAGGGTTAGGGTTAGGGTTAGGTTAGGTTAGGTTAGGTTTTGGGTTAGGGTTAGGGTTAGGGTTAGGTTAGGTTAGGTTAGGTTTTGGGTTAGGGTTAGGGTTAGGCTTTAAGGTTTAGGGCTAAGGGTTAGGGTTAGGATTAGGGTTAGGGTTAGGGTTAGGGTTAGGTTAGGTTAGGTTAGGTTTTGGGTTAGGGTTAGGGTTAGGGTTAGGTTAGGTTAGGTTAGGTTTTGGGTTAGGGTTAGGGTTAGGGTTAGGGTTAGGTTAGGTTAGGTTAGGTTTTGGGTTAGGGTTAGGGTTAGGGTTAGGGTTAGGTTAGGTTAGGTTAGGTTTTGGGTTAGGGTTAGGGTTAGGGTTAGTCACGCTGTTCACGTACAGACCCTAACCCTAACCCTAAATCTGACCAATCATATATTTATATCTTTATACACAGCATATCTGTATATCTTTCACCTCGAGTTTTAACATTAATGTGACGCCCCTTGAGCCCGTGGTCTACATATTCCTCTGCAGTGCAAACAGAGCAGTGTGATGTTGAGTTATTTATAAGGAGGAACCTTATTTAGTTTAAGAAGTGGTCTATGTTGTACAGATGTTATTGTTTGTTGCATTTCTGTCGTATCATTTTTTGTTTCTTGACTTGCAGTTTATTAGAAACAGTATTTTTTTTTTCAGACGGTGGTTGGAGGGGGTTGGGGGAGAGGGCAGAGGCCTAAGGTTCATGGTTCGCTACTGTATATTAGGCGTCCAGTGTAGTACTTGGAAGTCTTGGTCAGCTCTTCCAACCAATGTGGGACATTTCTAGTTGTGTGACGTGTCGCTTCGTCTTGCTGGAAGATCCCATTCGCCCCAGAGAAGACAATCAGCATGTATGGTGTCAGTTGATCAGTTGAGAGTGTCTTCCACATGGGTGAGTGGGTCCAGAGAGTGCCACAAAAACATTCCCCTGACCAGAACCCTGACCAGAACCCTGCCGTCCAAATAATGTGGCTCAACTGTTTATAAACTTCTTTAAAATGCAGCTACATGTATTTGTTATGCATTTAATTGCTTTAAAAACAAACTTTACAGGTGAAGGAAAACACTACTTCACTTTACATGTCAGTCAATGGAACCGAATGTCTTTCCAAGTCATTTTGGTCAATTATTTTATTCCATTGAGACAAATATATTTACTATATCAACGATATGCTAAAAATATTGCCATATCGCCCAGTTATGGTTCTAAATGTAAATCAAAGCACTACAACACTAATCAGCCAATAGATAACAATAACAGAACATTTTTGATTAGATTTTTTTTAAATAAACAAGGTAACAGCAAATTTACTATCACAAAAAAACAAAAATATGCTAAATGTATCCCAACTATTTTGGAGCATTCCTATTGGTCCATTTACTATGTAATTCCAATGTAGTGTTGGGGTGTGTGCTGTGCTATATAGAAAAATACAAATCTAACAGAAATACATGTTTTTATTTTCCCAAATATTCACATTCCTACATGTAAAATGACAGTTTGCTGCTTCTTTGAGGGGCTGCATGCTGTTTGACTGCGCCTTGTGGCTGAAAGCAGCATTGCATGCACTGCAGAACCACAGGCCAGTGAAAAGTCTGCATGGGCAGAATTGGACTGAACCCAGGCGAGTGTAAGATTACCGTTTCCTCTCCAGCGTAGGCGGATAGAACCTGACACACATGCTGATCCTCGTCACCTTCCTGAAGGACGCGTGTGCTGCCCCTTCCAAACACGGACGCCTTAAGAGGGTGTCGGACTGCAGTGAGACATTAGTGACTTGTCAGCTGTTCAAACAAACATTTTATTCAGTTTCAGAACAAACGTACTGTTGAGAATAACCTAAGAGTCCAGAATGGTGAGGCAGTTCTGAGGTATTAATGAGAAATTAAACATTTCTGAATTGTGTTATTTGTTTTATTTGTTATATTTGTTTACATTTGCATCCGGAGTTGTGATAACACTCAATCCTCACTGTCACTATTGATCAGTGACCTAAACCCACATCTCATCAATCTAGATGATTTACTCCTCTAGCTATGTTGTCATTTCTGGAGTGGACAACAGTTTAATCAGCAGCTCTGTAAAAAAAAAGTTGGTGTTTAGGCTGCTTTGAAATTTTTAGTTGTTTGAATTTTGAATATTAACTTAGCAGAACAAGAATCTGTGTTTTATGCCCAGAAACCTACAGTTTTAAGTTCAAATAACTAAAAAAGACTTTTTTATTTGACTTTTTTAATAACTAAATTAAGACTTTTAAAATTCAAAATGTAATTTTTACTGTACTAAATGCTCTTTAGTCACTAATATTTCAATATGTGGTCTATGTATCATAAAATCTTAGTCATTACTAATTAGGCAGCACTGCAAAAAGTGCTTCATGGGTAGAACCAAACAATATTACTTCATGTAGTAACAAGTAGTCGAACAAATTTTATTCAACCTAAAAATGTAATCTTATTAAAATAATTAGCTTGTACCAGTGAAGCACAGTGTAAATCATTTTGCAACATGAATTTAGCGAATACATGTGAATTTTTGATTGCAAAAAAATTACTGTAAAAAAAATAATGCATTAAAAAGGTCAGTAGAGCATTTACAGTTTTAATTTACTGAACTTTTAATAATAATAGAGAATGATTTTGTGTCACAGTTGTTCACTTACTATGTAAAGTTTAGTGAACGCAACATTTCATGGGGTTTATTTGCTTTTTTTGAAGTTTTTGCAGGTGCACTACAACAAATTAAATGAGCTTTTAAACTTGAAAAATTAAGTAATCAGGTTAACTTAATCTACTGAGTTTCATTAAAAATTAAATGTTAAGTTAACAAATGTAAAATAAATATTATTGTTCTGTGAACAATTCAATTAACCTTAAATTCCACGTTAACATAGTTAGTAACTGTGTAATTTTAAAATAAAAATGTTTTGCCTTTTTTGAAGCAGCCAAAACACAAACATTTCTTAAGTTGAAGCAGCTTTTTTTTACAGTGTGCATAATTTTTACTGTTCAGTTTATGTGTGTGTGGTTGTTGAAATCAATTAAAACTAACTTACAACAATATTTCCAGCTTGTATGTTTTGGCAACAGAAAAAAATACTTTAGGATGCAAAACTCATTAAACACATAGACAAATAGATAAATTATTTATAAGCAAATCATACATGATTCTTACTACTGATTATATAACAGTAAATATTACATATATACAGTAAATAAACAATAAAGATACTTTACATTCACTTACGATGTTAAACATAATTCTTATTACTGATTATAAAAAAGTAAATACTACATATATACAGTAAATAAACAATAAAGATACTTTACATTCACTTACGCTGTTAAACATAATTCTTACTACTGATTATATAACAGTAAATACTACATATATACAGTAAATAAACAATAAAGATACTTTACATTCACTTACGCTGTTAAACATAATGCTTATTACTGATTATATAACAGTAAATACTACATATATACAGTAAATAAACAATAAAGACAGTACTTTACGTTCACGTACGCTGTAAAACATAATTCTTATTACTGATTATAAAACAGTAAATACTACATATATACAATAAATAAACAATAAAGATACTTTACATTCACTTACGCTGTTAAACACGATTCTTATTACTCATTATATAACAGTAAATACTACATATATACAGTAAATAAACAATAAAGATACTTTACACTCACGCTGTTAAACACGATTCTTATTACTGAGTATATAACAGTA
>CM038718.1:41900711-41903211 GCA_021613375.1 Megaleporinus macrocephalus
TACAGTTAGGTACATCACTACGTTTCAATAAGCCTTTATTTTAAAAAATGGCATAAGTAAACAAACAATGTAGCTGCTTAAGGGGGGGGGGTGTTTAGAGAGACCCCTGATGTTTTCTGTACTATATGGAGCTTTGCATGTTCGTCTTCTTCTCCGACTTTTCCTCTTTGACCCAGAGAGAGTTTTCCCATCGGGACGGCGCGGCCTCGCCACCCTTTCGCCGTTACGGGAAGACATCAAAGCGCGGCGAGGTTTTCCCATCCCTCCATCTCCCTGAGCAACGCATAGCAGGGAAAGACGCACAGGCGGAGATCAAGAAAAGAAAGAGAGAAAGTGATAATAGATAAAAACAAGGCCATACAGATGTGGCAGAAAGGCAAGAATCTGCTGATGGCACAAACACATACAACAGGGAGAAGAAAAACAATAAAAGAGCCTGTCAGACACACGGCAGCCCCCCGCCTTTTGTTTAAGGAGGGGTCCGAACCCACACAGACACCTACACACTCCCACACACACACTCCACGTAGGCGTCGTTAATATTTAGCTGTGTGCCAGAGCCGAGACGAAAGAGCTCATTTACTGACGGCGGAGCGGCACAGATATCATCAGCCTGCCACTCACAGAGCAAGACAGGCTAACAGAGGAACTCTGCTCTGAGGAGTATTCCCTCAAAGCTATAGTTAGACCACAAAGCACACAGCACCACCCCCCCTCCCCACCCACCAACCCAACCAACCAAGCCCACCCCACCAAGCCCACCCCAAATGTATTCGAGACAAGTTTGCTGTCTTTGGCACTGTAGGATAATGCTTATGTTCCACCAATTAGGAGAGCATTTCACTGACTCTTCCGAGTCAGCCCTTCAGAGTGGGTTTGGTGTGAAGTGGCTCAGATGTTGGTTACAGTGGTGGTGATAGTGGGAACCAGTGGTCACCATGTCTACAGCTCTAACCCACCAGTGATAAACTAAACACTTCGTCCAGCTAACTTGCAGCAACTTATCACAGCTCATGGTGTCAAGCCTCAGGCTATTGGGGTAGAAGGCAACAGCAGCAGCTGGGAGGGCCGCATTAAACACCACAAGGTCTTCCACACTGCCCCAGGGGCAGTTCCTTACCTCCAACTATGCGGAAGAGGCTCATCATGCTGCCCACACCTGTCCTGTAGTCCATGTTCCAAAACCATCTGCCCAACATCTCTCCATCGTCTTTTCACCATATCTCAACCATCTCTCTACCTTTACTCTACCATCTGACCATCATCTCTCCATCACCTCTATATCATTTGTCCATCATCTTTTTATTATCTGTCCAACATCTCTCCACCTTTTTTCCAACATCTCTCCAATATCTCTCCACCATCTCTCGACTTTAACTCTACCATCTCTCCAACATCTCTCCACCATCTTATCACCATATCTCCACCATCTCTCTACCTTTACTCTACCATCTGACCATCATCTCTCCACCATTTCTCCAACATCTCTATATCATTTCTCCATCTTTCCATTATCTGTCCAACATCTCTCCACCTTTTTTACAACATTTCTTCAATATCTCTCCATCATCTCTCTACTTTAACTCTACCATCTCTCCAGCATTTCTCCAACATCTCTCTACCATCTCTCCATCATATCTATATAATTTCTCCATCTTTCCATTATCTGTCCACCATCTCTCCACCATTTCACCAACATCTCTCCAACATCTCTCCAACATCTCTCCATCATCTCTATATCATTTCTCCATCTTTCCATTATCTGTCCACCATCTCTTTACCATTTCTACAACATCTCTCTACCATCTTTCCAACATCTCTCAAGTATCCCTCTACTATCTTTCCACCATCTCACCAAAATCACTCCAGTATCTCTCCACCATATCTCCACCTTCACTCTACCATCTCACCATCATCTCAGGTCAAGTCAAGACAAGAGGTTTTTATTGTCATTCCATCTACATACAAGTACAGAGTGGAGTGAAATTACGTTCCTCCAGGAGCAACATGGTGCAACATGAAGCAACAGAGTACAAAGTCCAAACGTGCAGATATCTCTCCATCATCTCTTAACCATGTCTCATTATATCTCCACTATATATCCCCCATCTTTCCACATATCGCCACAATCTGCAGCCCCGCCTGGTTAATTATTCAACTGGAGGGTAATGAGGAGGAGGGCGAGGGATGGAGGAGGATGACAGGAGCAGGGAGGAGAAGATTGACAGATATGCCTGTGTCGTCTCTTCTCTTAAGTGAAGAGAAAGAAAGAGAAACAAGTAAGAGAAACACATCGAAAAGAAATGGAAAAAGAGAAGAGAGAGAGAGGGAAAAATTAGAGATAGAGATGAAAAATAAAGACAAATTAGTGGAGAAAAATAAATAGAGAAAAAGAAAGAGCGAAAGAGAGATAGAGAAGAAGAAGATAGAACGAGTGAAAGGCATAGAGAGAGAGGTGTTCTATGTATGGAATGTCTGAGAGAGACAAAAAGAAGGAGAG
>CM038718.1:41908211-42035711 GCA_021613375.1 Megaleporinus macrocephalus
TACACCATCACTCCAACATCTCCCCAGTGTCTCTCCACCATCTCTCCAGCATCTTTTCTACTATTTCTCTGCCATCTCTCCATCTTCTCTCCACCATCTCTCCAGCATCTTTTCTACTATTTCTCCACCATCTCTCGACCAATTCTACACCATCTCTCCAACATCTCCCCAGTGTCTTTCCACCATCTCTCCAGCATCTTTTCTACTATTTCTCTGCCATCTCTCCATCTTCTCTCCACCATCTCTCCAGCATCTTTTCTACTATTTCTCCACCATCTCTCCATCATCTCACCAGTGTCTCTCCACCATTTCTCCACCATCTTTTCTACTTTCTCTCCACCATCTCTCTATCATTTCCCCAGTGTCTCTCCACCATTTCTCCAGCATCTTTTCCACTTTCTCTCCACCATCTATCAAATATGTCTCCACAATCAACCCACCAATTCTACACCATCTCTCCACTATCTCTCCACAAATTCTACACCAGCTTTCCATTATCTCCCTAGTGTCTCTACACCATCTCTCCTGCATCTTTTCTACTATCTCTCCACCATCTTTCCACAAGTTCTACACCATCTGTCCATCATCTCCCAATTTTCTCTCCATCATCCCTCCACCTTCTTTCCACAAAATCTAAACCATCTCTCCATCATCTTTTCTATTATCTCTCCACCATCTCTCCACAAATTCTACACCATCTCTCCATCATATTTTCTACTCTCTCCACCATCCCACCACCTTCTTTCCACAAAATCTAAACCATCTCTCCATCATCTTTTCTATTATCTCTCCACCATCTCTCCACAAATTCTACACCATCTCTCCGTCAATTTTTCTACTCTCTCCATCATCCCCCCACCTTCTTTCCACAAAATCTACAGAAAAGCGTTACACAACTTTACCGCATTCCGTGGCTCCTGGTCCAGTTTTTTTGGCGTCAAATTAAAAATATTTTCCGAAAAAAAACGATAAAATTTCAAGTGGTGTGTGTTCATTTCTCTTAAATACACAGTCTGAACGGTTTGAACATCACTGCATGCTGACTTTCTGACTGGTATTACATTCCACAGCCCTCGGGACAATTTCACGCTGGTCTGTTTGTCCATACAGTGTAAAGTCTACCTGCCAACATCAAACAAACAGGAAACAAGTGTAATTAATTTATTTGAGCTTTAATCGTGTTTTTCTTCAGGGTGACCTGCTCGCCGCTCTCCGTAACGGCTCCGTAATTGACGTCATGCTGTGCACATTCGTCTGAAGCTAACAGCCGAGGTGCTGTGACTGCACTGACAAGCTAAGTGGGGACACACACACACAAGCAGCTATTGTCTTCCAAATGAGCTGTCACGGGGGGGCGTCCTGTCAGCTCCGTAACTCAGTACCTGTCCGTTAATAATTGAGCCGTGCGCTGGCGGAGGTGTGCTTGTCCGCCGCTCTCTGAGTGACAGATCAGCTAACTGAGGCACTTTCAGCACACAAAGAGACAGAAAACAGCAGGACGGCGAACGAGGGATCGCAGCAAAGAGGAAAAGGAGCAGCAGGACAAGGAGGAGAAGAAGGAGAAGGAGGAGAAGAAGGAGAAGAAGGAGAAGAAGGAGAAGGAGGAGAAGAAGGAGAAAAAACATCTGTTTGCAAGAGAAAGACAGAAAAGCGAGAGAGACAGAGCATGAAGAGATAAGAAAAGATAGAGTGAGAGATAAAACTAAGGAGATAAAAAAGAGATATATGTGAAAGATATGTAGAGATGGAGAACAAAATGATAGAGAAAGGAAAAAGAATAAGGGAGATAGAGAGATAAAAGAAGAAGAAAATGTAAAAGAAAATAGACAAAAATAAAAAAGAGAACGAGATAGAAAAGATGTAAACAGAGAACAAATGAGACAGAAAAAAGAGTGAGAGAGAAGATACATACAAAAGTGAAAGAAAAGATGATAGATAAAAATAATAGATTGAGTGAAGCAAAAGAGAAAAAATGAGAGAATAGGAAAGAGCAAAAGATAGAAGAGAGAGAAAGTAATAGAGAGTGAAGCAAGGAAGGAAGACAGAGGAAAGAGAGAGAAAGCATGAGAGAAAAAAGAAAGAGGTAGAAAACAAAAGAATGAGAACATGAGAGAAAGTAAGAGAACTAGATTGGAGGGAGAGAAAATTAAAAAGAAGACAAAAAAACAAGAGGGAAAAGGAGAGAGAGATGAGCAAGAGCTAGAAAGAGTGGGATCAGAAAAAAGATAGAAACATAAATGATACAGAAAAACAAGAGAGTGAAAGCAACACAGAGGAAGAGAGAGAAGAAGAACAAGAGAGAGATAAAAAGAGAGATGGGCAGCAAGAGACATAGAGAAAGATAAAAAGAGAGAAAACAAGAGACATACAGAGAGATAACGGAGATAGAGAGCAAGAGACATACAGAGAGATAAAAAAGAGAGAGAAAGCAAGAGACAGAGATAAGAGAGAGAGCGCAAGAGACACAGAGAGAGATAAAGAGAGAAAGAAAGCAAGAGACAGAGATAAAGAGAGAGAGAGAGAGAGAGAGAGCGCAAGAGACGTACAGAGAGATAACGGAGATAGAGAGCAAGAGACATACAGAGAGATAAAAAAGAGAGAGAGAAAGCAAGAGACAGAGATAAAGAGAGAGAGAGCGCAAGAGACATAAAGAGAGATAAAGAGAGAGAGAAAGCAAGAGACATAGAGAGAGATAAAAGGAGAGAGAGAGAACAAGAGACATACAGTGAGATAACGGAGATAGAGAGCAAGAGACATACAGAGAGATAAAAAAGAGAGAGAGAAAGCAAGAGACAGAGATAAAGAGAGAGAGAGAGCGCAAGAGACATAAAGAGAGATAAAGAGAGAGAGAAAGCAAGAGACATAGAGAGAGACAAAAGGAGAGGGAGAGAACAAGAGACATACAGAGAGATAACGGAGATAGAGAGCAAGAGACATACAGAGAGATAAAAAAGAGAGAGAGAAAGCAAGAGACAGAGATAAAGAGAGAGAGAGAGCGCAAGAGTCATAGAGAGAGATAACGGAGATAGAGAGCAAGAGACATACAGAGAGATAAAAAAGAGAGAGAGAAAGCAAGAAACAGAGATAAAGAGAGAGAGAGAGAGAGCACAAGAGACATAAAGAGAGATAAAGAGAGAGAGAAAGCAAGAGACATAGAGAGAGATAAAAGAAGAGAGAGAGAACAAGAGACATAAAGAGAGATAAAGAGAGAGAGAAAGCAAGAGACATAGAGAGAGATAAAAGAAGAGAGAGAGAACAAGAGACATACAGTGAGATAACGGAGATAGAGAGCAAGAGACATACAGAGAGATAAAAATGAGAGAGAGAAAGCAAGAGACAGAGATAAAGAGAGAGAGAGAGAGCACAAGAGACATAGAGAGAGATAACGAGAGAAAGAAAGCAAGAGACAGAGATAAAGAGAGAGAGAGAGAGCGCAAGAGACATAGAGAGAGATAAAAAGAGAGAAAGAACAAGAGACATAGAGAGAGATAAAGAGAGAGAGAGAGAGAGAGAGAAAGTGAGTAAATACACTTTTTACTGTGTGTGTTCAAGCAACATTGACAAAAGCTACAGAGAAGCTGTGACTCCTAACAACCACCTGAAAGACCCATCAACACTGTCTTCTTCAGATAAACAGCACTTCGTTTTTTGAGACTGAGGAGAACATCAAACTCCACTCTTCTGTCCATCCTTCCACGGTGAGAAGACACCTCAACACTGTGGGGCTGAAAGAATGTGTAGCTGTTCTAGAAGCTCCTCACTGAGAAAAGGAGATACAGACACATCAAACAAAGAAACTGCCGGTGGTCTCAGAACAATGGACTGACCACCCCAGAGTCTAGAACCTCAACATCACTGACTGTGTTCTGGGTTATTTGGACGGTGTGAAGCAGAAGCAGCTTCTAAGACTGAACGTTGGAGGTGCGTCTCCAGTTTGTGTGTAATGTTTTGTTTTGTGTTTCCGCTGACACTGAAAAACTGAATGAGTGGAGCTTGAAGGCCGTTTCAACTGTGAGTTAAATAAACGAAGGTGGTCTCTGACCAGCCTTGAGACCACCTTATTAATATTAAAGGGGCATGTGTCTTATGTCCAGACAAGGTAGTAAAAACAAACCCGTGTGTGCGGCTGAAGCTTCATGTTGGAGAGATGTTCCGTGTTTCCCAGCATGCCGGAGAGAACGTGAGCTTGCTTCCGAAACCCAGCTGCCATCCATCAACAGTTGCGGCGTGTCTGAGCTAATCTGGTTTGTGACAGACACAACAACATTACACTGGAGCGTCTTGTTTTTTATGGAGCTGGTGATTGATTTCCTCTCCATTTCCATATTCTCCTTGCACTGATATTCGCCGAATTTCGCAACAAAAACAGAACGAACAGAGCGAAGGCCAAAGAAAACGAGCTGCGGCTAGCGGGAGATTCGGCAATGGAGTTCTTTAAGCAGGAGAAACAAGCAGCACCTGTAGGAGGAAGTTGGAGGAGAAGGAGGATAAATATTGTCCTAAAAGAGATGTTCTGGAACACTGCGAGTTCCTAATTAACAGGAACACTTCCAGCAGTGCGGAGCGTGTTGAGGAAAGCTGGGGGTGGTGCTGGAGGGGGTGTGTGTGGGAGGATGGAAACATGGAGCTTAATTAGAGTCAAAATCACTTTACCGGCCAAGTTCACTTACACGTACGAGGACTTTATCTGGGTGAGATGTAAAACATCAACCACTGCTGAAGAAGTTGGACCAACATAGAGATAATTGTAGATATTTCATATTAAAAGTATAAAATATATACAACCACAGAGCGGTTTAATGACCGCTTGTTCACAGTGGTGGTGAATGGAACCAGACATCCACTCTTAAAGGAAACCTCACTGTAAGTTAGTATATTAAGTATATTATGAATTCACTCCTGAATCCAGCAGGTTATTATTAATGAGGTTCATGTTGTTCAACATATTACACCATAATTCTCTCCTCTCCATGTAAACTGGGTCCTAATCTTGGGCAACACTTCCCCTGACCAATCACAGAGCTGTTGTCTCTCTGGCTCCACCCACTCAAATCAGTTTCTGGGTCAGGGAAACTTAAGAGAGTTAAAACTGACCAACATCACCAAATGATAAACCTTCATTTCATTCATCATCACCAACACTGTTCCTTCATCCCTTCATTCCTTTATCATCACCAACACTGTTCCTTCATCCCTTCATTCCTTTATCACCACCAACACTGTTCCTTCATCCCTTCATTCCTTTATCACCACCAACACTGTTCCTTCATCCCTTCATTCCTTTATCACCACCAACACTGTTCCTTCATCCCTTCATTCCTTTATCACCACCAACACTGTTCCTTCATCCCTTCATTCCTTTATCATCACCAACACTGTTCCTTCATCCCTTCATTCATGTATCATCACCAACACTGTTCCTTCATTCCATCATTCCTTTATCATCACCAACACTGTTCCTTCATCTCTTCATTCCTTTATCATCACCAACACTGTTCCTTCATCCTTTCATTCCTTTATCATCACCAACACTGTTCCTTCATCCCTTCATTCCTTTATCATCACCAACACTGTTCCTTCATCCCTTCATTCCTTTATCATCACCAACACTGTTACTTCATCCCTTCATTCCTTTATCACCACCAACATTGTTACTTCATCCCTTCATTCCTTTATCACCACCAACACTGTTCCTTCATCCCTTCATTCCTTTATCATCACCAACACTGTTCCTTCATTCATGTATCATCACCTACACCGTCCCTTCATCCCTTCATTCCTTTATCATCACCAACACTGTTACTTCATCCCTTCATTCCTTTATCACCACCAACATTGTTACTTCATCCCTACATTCCTTTATCATCACCAACACTGTTCCTTCATCCCTTCATTCCTTTATCATCACCAACACTGTTACTTCATCCCTTCATTCCTTTATCATCACCAACACTGTTCCTTCATCCCTTCATTCCTTTATCATCAACAACACTGTTCCTTCATTCCTTCATTCCTTTATCATCACCAACACTGTTCCTTCATCCCTTCATTCCTTTATCATCACTAACACTGTTCCTTCATCCCTTCATTCCTTTATCATCACCAACATTGTAACTTCATTCATGTATCATCACCAACACTGTTCCTTCATTCCTTCACTCCTTTATCATCACCAACACTGTTCCTTCATCTCTTCATTCCTTTATCATCACCAACACTGTTCCTTCATCCTTTCATTCCTTTATCATCACCAACACTGTTCCTTAATTACTGCATTCATGTATCATCATCAACACTGTTCCTTCATCCCTTCATTCCTTTATCATCACCAACACTGTTCCTTCATCCCTTCATTCCTTTATTATCACCAATACTGTTCCTTCATTTCTTCATTCATGTGTCATCACCAACACTGTTCCTTAATTACTTCATTCATGTATCATCACCAACACTGTTCCTTCATCCCTTCATTCCTTTATCACCACCAACACTGTTCCTTCATTCCTTCATTCCTTTATCATCACCAACACTGTTCCTTCATCCCTTCATTCCTTTATAATCACTAACATTGTTACTTCATTCCTTCATTCATGTATCACCAACACTGTTCCTTCATTCCTTCATTCATGTATCATCACCAACACTGTTCCTCATTCCTTCATTCATGTATCATCACCTACACTGTTCCTTCATCCCTTCATTCCTTTATCATCACCAACACTGTTCCTTCATCCCTTCATTCCTGTATCACCACCAACACTGTTCCTTCATCCCTTCCTTCCTGTATCATCACCAACACTGTTCCTTCATCCCTTCATTCCTTTATCATCACCAACACTGTTCCTTCATCCCTTCATTCCTGTATCACCACCAACACTGTTCCTTCATCCCTTC
Source organism: Megaleporinus macrocephalus (assembly GCA_021613375.1). Classification (NCBI taxonomy): domain Eukaryota; kingdom Metazoa; phylum Chordata; class Actinopteri; order Characiformes; family Anostomidae; genus Megaleporinus; species Megaleporinus macrocephalus. The sequence continues at coordinate 41,915,106 of CM038718.1, forward strand.
CTTCCTGTATCATCACCAACACTGTTCCTTCATCCCTTCATTCCATTATAATTACTAACATTGTTTCTTCATCCCTTCAATTCTTTATCCATCCTTCATTCCTTCATTCCTTTTTCATCAACACTGTTCCATCATCCCTTTATTCCTTTATTATCACCAACATTGTTCCTTCATTCCTTTATCACCACCAACATTATTCATTCATCCTTTCATTCCTTTATTATCACCAACACTGTTCCTTCATCCCTTCATTCCTTTATCATCACCAACACTGTTCCTTCATCCTTTTATTCCTTTATCACCACCAACATTATTCATTCATCCTTTCATTCCTTTATCACCAATATTGTTCCTTCATCCCTTTATTCCTTTATCATCAAAGAAATGTTTGTTCATCTGTTCATTCCTTTATTCATAAACATTTGTATATTCATTTTACCATAACAAACATTGTTTATTCCTTCTTTCATTCTGTTTGTCCATCTGTTTGACTCTTCTTTCACTATGCTATCCATTTATTTGTCTGTTGGTTTATTTCAAATGATTATATACTCACTTGATTTTGTTGTAACCATTAAAAAGTAATGTGTTTATTTTATACATTTATACTTCATTGTATGTAGGACTGCTGCTGTTTCTTGCATTGCCACTTTGTTTGACCTGACAAAATTGAAGAAATCATGATTAAAGTCATATACCAATCAAAACTGAATTATGCACAATAATATGGTTACATGTGTTTATGTTTAAACATTAACATAAACTATTGTTTACTCTCAGGTTTTTTATTTATTTACTCAAGTTCTGAGTCCAGCAAAGCCCCTACAGACACTTGTGTCCAGTTTCTTTACAAGACCACCATCCGTCCCTGGAAAGAGCAATCCAAGCATAATTAGAAGCTGTTTGAAAGTGAAACGGCCTCCCCTGTTGGACACGGCTGCCTCTGCAGCTCAGGCTCCGCCTCCTTCTGCACCTTCTGCGCCTCTATCCCAGCGAGCCTTGATTTCAAATGGAAAAATTAATGGGGGAATAATAGCCCAGGGCCTCCCTGCCTCGCCGGCACACTTTCATATACTCCCTTCTTACTTATTCTACAGGGAAGAGCGAGGGAGGAGAAAGAAAAAAGAGAGAAATGATGTAGCACAAGCCCCCCTACCTCCTCCCCAAACTTAGCCTGTTATTCCACAGTGACAGTCCTTCTATGCCTCACTTGAGGGGCTCTTCAGTCTCACACATGCGGAAAACCCGCCCGCCTTCACCCGTCAGAGGACTAAACTTTCAAATATTAGTTAAAAGGCTGAACATCTCAAATAAATAAATAAAACTCAATTATTAGCGATTCCCTCGGCTCTTTATCAATGTTTTCCATATTCATTTTTACTTGGAGGATAAAAAATCTGCAGCTCAGGAGAACCCAAGCATTTTCCGATGTTGGAGGGGACCCTGAAGTTCGGAAAGGACAACAAGAAATGCTTCTATTGGGATTATTCTGAAGTAAAATGAGTATAAAAGACAGTAGTGAGGGGACACCAGCAGAAAATGTTATATTTTAAGTTGAAAGCAATACTTGAAAGCAATATAAGATGAGGAAAATTATGAAATGTGCAACAAAACATCTCCAGAAAAGCCTGTGTCCTTTATGATTGAGGATGGTTGAGACCACTTTGCCAAAAACTGAACTATACAGGGGTCAGTCATATATCAACACTATCCAGAAGTACCGCCGATCTCTCTGGACTCAGTGACGAGCTGACTTTTCAGATTTTTTATAAAATAATGGACGTTATGTCTCTGGGACGAAGAAGAAAAGGACCATCTAGATTGTTACCAGCATAAAGTTCTAAATCCACAGTCTGTCATAGTGGTTGGGTGATGGGGTATAAGTAGGAGGGTATTAGTGTGGGTGGGGATGGGGGGGGGGGGGTAATTAGTTTGTGTGTGGGGATTTTAATGGGTAACCTGCACATCTGTGAAAGCTCCATTAACACTGAACACATTATGGAGAACATATGCTGCCTTCTGATTATTTCAACATGACAAACATTCTGCACCTGTAACATCTCACTAGAATAGAGTTTGTATATGAATAAATAAATAAATATCAGATCACTAGCGGCTGATACTTAATCAGTCTATTAACTCTTAATCTAATAATCCACTAATTGAACTGCCTTTTCCACGTCCTCTTAGTTTCCTGCTTATAATCTTTAATCAGCCTGACAAACAAATACTTCTTTAATAGTGCAGCCAAACATCTGTGATGGAATATCGCCCCCTACAGATCCTGTAAGATACTGTAATCTGTCAGTAAAAACCTAAACAGATGTTAATTCTATGTTAAAGATGATACGAAATGTGTTTTCCTTAAAGCGGAATTAATATTTTGGTTAAACATGAATATCAACCATGTAGCTCTGACAGTTGGGTTCGTTGGGAAGGAATGAAAAATGCCAACATTGCCTTCACAGTCTGGAACACTGGATTTCTCCACATAGTCTTCAATTTTGGTTGCTGTTGTTTTGTTGTGGTTGCATGTAAATTGTGGAATTGGCCAGTTTACTTTTTGTAAACGCAGAACGTCATGATCAAAAGTTGATGACCCAAGGAGACAAAATAATATACAAGAAAATTACAGGACATGGGTTCTATAGAGGTGGCACGGTGGTGTAGTGGTTAGTATGGTGGTGTAGTGGTTAGTACGGTGGTGTAGTGGTTAGTATGGTGGTGTAGTGGTTAGTACGGTGGTGTAGTGGTTAGTATGGTGGTGTAGTGGTTAGTACGGTGGTGTAGTGGTTAGTATGGTGGTGTAGTGGTTAGTATGGTGGTGTAGTGGTTAGTACGGTGGTGTAGTGGTTAGTACGGTGTTGTAGTGGTTAGTATGGTGGTGTAGTGGTTAGTATGGTGGTGTAGTGGTTAGTATGGTGGTGTAGTGGTTAGTACGGTGGTGTAGTGGTTAGTATGGCGGTGTAGTGGTTAGTATGGTGGTGTAGTAGTCAGTACAGTAGTGTAGTGGTTAGTACGGTGGTGTAGTGGTTAGTATGGTGGTGTAGTGGGTAGTATGGTGGTGTAGTGGTTAGTACGGTGGTGTAGTGGTTAGTATGGTGGTGTAGTGGTTAGTACGGCGGTGTAGTGGTTAGTATGGCGGTGTAGTGGTTAGTATGGTGGTGTAGTAGTCAGTACAGTAGTGTAGTGGTTAGTACGGTGGTGTAGTGGTTAGTATGGTGGTGTAGTGGTTAGTACGGTGGTGTAGTGGTTAGTATGGTGGTGTAGTGGTTAGTACGGTGGTGTAGTGGTTAGTATGGTGGTGTAGTGGTTAGCATGGTGGTGTAGTGGTTAGTACGGTGGTGTAGAGGTTAGTATGGTGGTGTAGTGGTTAGTATGGTGGTGTAGTGGTTAGTATGGTGGTGTAGTGGTTAGTATGGTGGTGTAGTGGTTAGTACGGTGGTGTAGTGGTTAGTATGGTGGTGTAGTGGTCAGTATGGTGGTGTAGTGGTCAGTATGGTGGTGTAGTGGTCAGTATGGTGGTGTAGTGGTCAGCACTGTCTCCTCACAGTAAGATGATCTGGGTTGGATTCCCGGTCTGGGTGGTTCTGTGTGGAGTGTGTAGGTTCTCTCTGTGTTTGAATGGGTTCCTCCGGGTTCTCCGGTTTCCTCCCACAGTCCAAACACATGCATGTTAGGATCCTCACTCTAAACTGCCCGTAGGTGTGAGTGTGTTGGCCATACGATGGACTGGCGACCTGTCCATGGTGTACCCCACCTTTACCCCCCCCGCCCCCTCCACGTGACTCCGACTAATGGGATTAAGCGGAAGATAATGTACTGGATGAATGGGTTCTATAGATCCTCACATGCCTAAATCCATGTTGAGTTTAAATATCTATTTGCCTGCTGATAATATTTAACAATCAATTATCTATTGATTCTGATATAATTCCAATGTGCATTTGTAATGTTGAGTTCCTGAAGGCCCCAACTGAGCCTGCATCAGTTTAGCCATGCCCATTTAGGCTGGAGTGCCTATTGAATGATTGCAGCCAATCAGGCACGGTAACAAAACATGAGCCCTTTAAGAATCATCTACAAGGTTTCTGACACTGTGTGACATACTGTTATCTACAAACAGGGATGCTGCAGAGCCAGTTATCATAGAGCTTGGAAAGACATCAGGTCCTCCCTCCCTCCCTCTCTCTCTCTTTCTCTCCCTCTCTCTCTCTTTCCCTCCCTCTCTCTCTCTTTCCCTCCCTCTCTCTCTCTCTCTCTGAGCGTTTGAATGAGGGCACAGTTGGATAATGAGCAGGAGCACTTAAAGCTCGGTGAGTCGCAGGAGCCAGGTTGGTTTGAGGCGTTTTTAAATCAAAGATAAGCCCGTTTCCCGCTCTTGGGCGAGCGAGGAAGGAGGAGGGGGGAGGGTCGGATACGGGGAGGTGAGGAGCGGAAGACGAGACAGCACAGCATCGGGTCTTGAAGTGTGGGATGCCCGGCGGCTCTGGCTGTTCAAACATTTGAGCGCATTAACCTGCCGTGCGGCAGGAGCCCCAGTTCGGGCTTCGTTTTTCTCCTGACGTTGAGGAATTTGGCGGTGAACAAACTCCCCGCGCTGCGGCCCAAACATACATACACCTTGCTCAGCAAAACCTGGCACGGAGAGAGAGAGAGAGAGAGAGAGAGAGAGAGAGAGAGAGAGGCCTTTTACTTTCCAGGCACTGAGGATACGCGGGTAAACAGCTCAGCACCGCAAGCCTTTTATCCAAATTAACAAAATGAACCTGCACACAGATGCGCCGGGCGCTGGATGAACTGGCCTTCAAGGAGTGGTTTGGTGGAAAATCCGATTGATCCAGTTTTACACCAAACACAGTCAACCAGCCAAGTTCTTTCCACGTATAGACACCAGTGAACCATACAACATCAGAAAACCCAGCATTCTGTATATCAGAGATTTGTCAGATGTACATGATTGGTCAGCAAGTCAGGAATGTTCCCTGTGATTGGTCAATAAGTCAGGAACGCGGCCTCTAACTGGTCAACAATTTAAGAATGCAACTGCTGATTGGTTGACAAGTCAGGAACACAACAACTGATTGGTCAACTGATCAGGAACACAGCATCAGACTGGTCAACAAGTCAGGAATGACAACCCCTGATTGGTTGACACGTCAGGAACACAAAAACTGATTGGTCAACAGGTCAGGAACACAAAAACTGATTGGTCAACAAGGAATGACAACCACTGATCAGTTGACCAGTCAGGAACACGGCCATGGATCGGTCAGCTAGCCAGGAACACAGCATCTGACTGGTCAACACTTTAGGAATACAACCTCTGATCAGTTGACAGGTCAGGAACACCGCCTCTGATTGGTCGGCAAGCCAGAAACACAGCATTTGACTGGTCAACAAGTCAGGAATGACAACCCCTGATTGGTTGACACGTCAGGAACACAAAAACTGATTGGTCAACAGGTCAGGAACACAGTATCTGACTGGTCAACAAGGAATGACAACCACTGATCAGTTGACAAGTCAGGAACACAGCCTCTGATTGGTTGGCAAGCCAGGAACACAGCATTTGACTGGTCAACACTTTAGGAATGCAACCTCTGATCAGTTGACAGGTCAGGAACACCGCCTCTGATTGGTCGGCAAGCCAGGAACACAGCATTTGACTGGTCAACACTTTAGGAATGCAACCTCTGATCAGTTGACAGGTCAGGAACACCGCCTCTGATTGGTCGGCAAGCCAGGAACACAGCATTTGACTGGTCAACACTTTAGGAATACAACCTCTGATCAGTTGACAGGTCAGGAACACAACCCCTAGTTGGTCAGTAAGTCAGGAACACAGCTTCTGATTGGTCAACAAGCCAGGAACGCCACCTCTGACTGGTCAGCAAGTCAGGAACACAGTCTCTGATTGGTGGACAAGTTAGGAATACAGCCTGTGATTGGTAGACAAGTCAGCTAGACTAAAATCAGAGCATAGCATTTACTATATGAACTATTCTGTTGAATTAGTTTAAATATCAAAAACACAGTATTTTAAAAATACAACAAAGAATAGACAATACCCAGGTTCAGCACGGCATGGCATCAGGGTTACATGTTTACTCCCCACCAATCAGGAACTGCGCTCACACTCGTCATCCCCATAATACTGATTGAATTCACTTGTTCTCTATTATCAGGTTTGTATAAACATGTACTTGTTTTATTTATTCTTTGTGAGGTGTTGCTGAATCTGTATCTCTATGTACTTGTATCTCTTGGTTCTCTGACTTTCTATCTCTTTGGCTTTGGTTGTGTTTCTCTCTGGTTTGATTCTCTGTCCGTCTTCTGGTTTGGTGTAAGCCCAGTCCTAGTCAGTTATGATTGTTTACTATCCTTTTAAGTGTGCTACCATTACCTACTTGCTGTTGGGCATTAAACATGCTTCTATTGAGGGCATAGTTGTCTGTCAGATATCTTTCAGGCCTTCCCCTGTTTCTCTCTCCATCTTTCTCCGCCTTTGTTTGCCCTCCTGTCAGTCCCATGTGTTTCTGTTTGTTTGGGTTCTTAGCTCCTCCTTGTCTCCACCCTTTTGTCACACCCATCATCTGTTCCCAGTTTGTGGCTCAGGTGTTCCTTGTCTGTCCTTGTGTATTTATACCCCCACTCTGATTTCTGGCAACGTCAAGTTCTTCTAAACAAACTTTGTTTATGGATCCACCACCCTCACCTGCACCTTCATGACAACATCACTAACCTATATATGATATAGGTGTCAATAACCACACAGTCCACAAAGTCTCAGCACTTCCATCACTCTGGATTTGATGGCATAGTTATTTGTTGAGAGCTTCAAACAACACTTTGAAGTCCCCGGAGAAGTACAAATCTGTACAAATTTGATTGGAGTCACATTTCAAACCACTTTGGCAGAAAGTGAATTTTTATCTTTATTACTTAATCAAAGATGTTCTAGTTAGTCACCATAGTGACCATAGTTTTTGTCACCAGACCTCAATAAAATGACAACAGCAAATCAAGCAAAATCATATAATTAGATCTTACAACAGAACCTATATTAAAGTTTTAGATGAAGGCCACCTTTTCAGAAGGTGGGTAGTGAGCATTGGTGTAAAGGAACCCGTTGCAAGATCTAGGTTAAGGTCTTTCTTCTTTCTCTCTCTCTTTCTCTCTCTCTTATTCTTTAATGGCCAAGTGCACCAAATTGCACACACGGCTGTTCATAAATTGGGCATTCTGCACGGATGACAGTCTTTGATAATCAGTAAATTGGGACGTTTATCATAAGTGTAAATAACAGACAAGGCACTAATAATACACCTTATTGGTGTGGACCAGAGCAGGATGAGTCTGGTTCCAATCGAGGTTTCTTCTTCTTGCTCTTGGGAGGTTTTTTTTTAGATAGATAGGTACTTTATTGATCGCAGAGGTAAATTTAAATTCAAATTTGGCGATGCTCATTGAGGGTTGGACCCAGATTCATCTGTAAAGCTGCTCTGCTTTGTACTGTAAAAGGTGCTTATAAATAAATAAACCTTAATCACTTCCAAATGTGGTTTGGATTCTATTTGCAAAAATAAGAATTCTTAAGTTTTTCTGCTGTCCAGACCACCAAAAATCACTCTGCATACAATCTGGATATGCCAAACATCAGATTTGGGCTGAGAGTTTGAATGAGACCTATATAAGTGCTCTGTAAGTGCCCAGTCAGAAAGTGGTAGGGCGTTGCACCAGTGCTGGTTCGCCCCCCCTGTGATTCCAGAGGCTGTGAGTTCAGGCACTTCTTATATCATGGATTCCTTTAATATGAATAGTTTTCCAACCACAGGATTAATGCAGTTTTGTTTTGACTGAGAAAACAAAACAAACAACAAGCATTTAGGAAACGTTGCCAGTCCGAAGTAACTCAGAGACTCTTCCACTATCATAAAACATTGGCGTCTATGACGAGGGTGTCTAGATTCCCATCCTGGAGAACTTTATTCCAGCACAACTTGGCCTGTTCCAACCTGGAAAACAACACCGGCGACTAAGACTAAAGCCCCCCAGGGCCCCAGCCGGACCCCTCTGCTTCAGACTAGGTGGATGACAGTAGACATGAATGAGAAAACATGTGAAGAAAGGAGGAGAGTAGAAGTGTGCCTAGTCGTGACATACTTCTGCTCGGCAGCGCGGGCTTCCCGGAGGGACGTGTAGCGGTAATTACTGCTTCTCCACAGCCGCGAGACTCTACAGACTTTCTAATTCGCTCATCAAAGAAACGACACGCTGAACTTTATGAAATTTTTATTCGGTATGTTCTCCCCCCCTCCATCTCCACCCTCCCGTTCCCAACCACCGCCGCTACTGTCGCCGACAAAGAAGAGGAAGAGAGCGAGGGAAGGCAAGGACCACTTCCTTCCTGCCTGGGAGCGCTGCAGCGTTTTGTTCGCAGCTCCCGTTCCGAGCCGCCAGGAGCGTTAGATCAGGAAAGAAGAAAGAAGAAGAAAAAAAGAGGAACAAAAAAAAAAAACGGCAACATCACAACATCAAGAAGGTTGGAGGATTGTGTTTGCGCCGAGGCGAGAGGGCCCCACGAACGGCGCTTGGCTAATTACTGAAGCGGAGGATGAGAAAGGGAAGAGAAGCGCAGCTGCCGTCCCGACGGAGAGAGTAAATAAAGCCGGGCAGCAGCTACAGGAGCGTCAGGAGCGTTTCATCATACATTCAGTTCACAAACAACACTAAACAAACTAAACACTCGCATTACACTGTAGGGTTAACAGCCGAGCAGGAAATAAAGGGTTAACAGCCAATCAGGAGGGAGAGGAAGAGAGTGAACACAGCTTACTCGTCCTGAGGGGCCTTGTTTCTACAAGCTCCAAACACAAAGACGCTGATTACACCACCTCCTTATATCTCCACTCACTGTCCACTGTATCAGCTCCACTGACCATACAGGACCTCCACTCACTGTCCACTGTACCAGCTCCACTGACCATCCAGGACCTCCACTCACTGTCCACTGTATCAGCTCCACTGACCATACAGGACCTCCACTCACTGTCCACTGTATCAGCTCCACTGACCATACAGGACCTACACTCACTGTCCACTGTATCAGCTCCACTGACCATACAGGACCTCCACTCACTGTCCACTGTATCAGCTCCACTGACCATACAGGACCTCCACTCACTGTCCACTGTATCAGCTCCACTGACCATACAGGACCTCCACTCACTGTCCACTGTATCAGCTCCACTGACCATACAGGACCTCCACTCACTGTCCACTGTATCAGCTCCACTGACCATACAGGAGCTACACTCACTGTCCACTGTATCAGCTCCACTGACCATACAGGACCTCCACTCACTGTCCACTGTATCAGCTCCACTGACCATACAGGACCTCCACTCACTGTCCACTGTATCAGCTCCACTGACCATACAGGACCTACACTCACTGTCCACTGAATCAGCTCCACTGACCATACAGGACCTCCACTCACTGTCCACTGTATCAGCTCCACTGACCATACAGGAGCTCCACTCACTGTCCACTGTATCAGCTCCACTGACCATACAGGACCTACACTCACTGTCCACTGTATCAGCTCCACTGACCATACAGGACCTCCACTCACTGTCCACTGTATCAGCTCCACTGACCATACAGGAGCTCCACTCACTGTCCACTGTATCAGCTCCACTGACCATACAGGACCTACACTCACTGTCCACTGTATCAGCTCCACTGACCATACAGGACCTACACTCACTGTCCACTGAATCAGCTCCACTGACCATACAGGACCTCCACTCACTGTCCACTGTATCAGCTCCACTGACCATACAGGACCTACACTTACAGACTGTAGTTCATCTGATTCTCTGTATACTTTATTACTCTGTTCTTTAATGATCAGGACCCCCACAGGACCACCACAGAGCAGGTACACAACTGACGTGATGGTGGCGTGTTAGTGTGTGTTGTGCTGGTGTGAGTGGATCAGACAGAGCGGTGCTGCTGGAGTGTTGAAACACCTCAGTAATTGCTGGACTGAGAATCATCCACCAACCAAAACTATCCAGACAACAGTGTCCTGTGGGTGGCGTCCTGTGTCCACTGACGGAGGACTAGAGGAACACAAACTGCCTCTGACTTTACATCTAAGGTGGACCAGCAAGTAGTAGGAGTGTCTATTAGAGTGGACAGTGAGTGGACACAGTGTTTAAACACTTCAGCAGCAGCACTGCTGTGTCTGATCCACTCACACCAGCACAACACACATACACTAACACACCACCAAAATGTCAGTGTCACTGCAGTGCTGAGAATGATCCACTAATAGTAGCTGCTCTGTGGTGGTCCTGAGAATCAGATGAACTACAGTCTGTATGTACTATGTAAGGATACGGAGGTGTTTGGGACTCAGTCTGGGTTTGATGTATGTATGTACTATTTAGGGATACAGAGGTGTTTGGGACTCAGTCTAGGTTTGATGTATGTATGTATGTACTATGTAGGGATATGGAGGTGTTTGGGACTCAGTCTAGGTTTGATGTATGTATGTATGTACTATGTAGGGATATGGAGGTGTTTGGGACTCTGTCTGGGTTTGATGTATGTATGTACTATGTAGGGATACGGAGGTGTTTGGGACTCAGTCTGGGTTTGATGTATGTATGTACTATGTAGGGATATGGAGGTGTTTGGGACTCAGTCTGGGTTTGATGTATGTATGTACTATGTAGGGATATGGAGGTGTTTGGGACTCAGTCTGGGTTTGATGTATGTATGTACTATGAAGGGATATGGAGGTGTTTGGGACTCAGTCTGGGTTTGATGTATGTATGTATGTACTATGTAGGGATATGGAGGTGTTTGGGACTCAGTCTGGGCTTGATGTATGTATGTATGTATGTACTATGTAGGGATATGGAGGTGTTTGGGACTCAGTCTGGGTTTGATGTATGTATGTACTATGTAGAGATATGGAGGTGTTAGGGACTTAGTCTGGGTTTGATGTATGTATGTACTATGTAGGGATACGGAGGTGTTTGAGACTCAGTCTGGGTTTGATGTATGTATGTACTATGTAGAGATATGGAGGTGTTTGGGACTCAGTCTGGGTTTGATGTATGTATGTATGTACTATGTAGGGATATGGAGGTGTTTGGGACTCAGTCTGGGCTTGATGTATGTATGTATGTACTATGTAGGGATACGGAGGTGTTAGGGACTCAGTCTGGGTTTGATGTATGTATGTACTATGTAGGGATATGGATGTGTTTGGGACTCAGTCTGGGTTTGATGTATGTATGTACTATGTAGAGATATGGAGGTGTTTGGGACTCAGTCTGGGTTTGATGTATGTGTGTATGTACTATGTAGGGATATGGAGGTGTTTGGGACTCAGTCTGGGTTTGATGTATGTATGTACTATGTAGAGATATGGAGGTGTTTGGGACTCAGTCTGGGTTTGATGTATGTATGTACTATGTAGGGATATGGAGGTGTTTGGGACTCAGTCTGGGTTTGATGTATGTGTGTATGTACTATGTAGGGATATGGAGGTGTTTGGGACTTAGTCTGGGTTTGATGTATGTATGTACTATGTAGAGATATGGAGGTGTTTGGGACTCAGTCTGGGTTTGATGTATGTATGTACTATGTAGGGATACGGAGGTGTTTGGGACTAAGTCTGGGTTTGATGTATGTATGTACTATGTAGGGATATGGAGGTGTTTGGGACTCAGTCTGGGCTTGATGTATGTATGTATGTACTATGTAGGGATATGGAGGTGTTTGGGACTCAGTCTGGGCTTGATGTATGTATGTATGTACTATGTAGGGATATGGAGGTGTTTGGGACTCTGTCTGGGTTTGATGTATGTATGTACTATGTAGGGATACGGAGGTGTTTGGGACTCAGTCTGGGTTTGATGTATGTATGTACTATGTAGGGATATGGAGGTGTTTGGGACTCAGTCTGGGTTTGATGTATGTATGTACTATGAAGGGATATGGAGGTGTTTGGGACTCAGTCTGGGTTTGATGTATGTATGTATGTACTATGTAGGGATATGGAGGTGTTTGGGACTCAGTCTGGGCTTGATGTATGTATGTATGTATGTACTATGTAGGGATATGGAGGTGTTTGGGACTCAGTCTGGGTTTGATGTATGTATGTACTATGTAGAGATATGGAGGTGTTAGGGACTTAGTCTGGGTTTGATGTATGTATGTACTATGTAGGGATGCGGAGGTGTTTGAGACTCAGTCTGGGTTTGATGTATGTATGTACTATGTAGAGATATGGAGGTGTTTGGGACTCAGTCTGGGTTTGATGTATGTATGTATGTACTATGTAGGGATATGGAGGTGTTTGGGACTCAGTCTGGGCTTGATGTATGTATGTATGTACTATGTAGGGATACGGAGGTGTTAGGGACTCAGTCTGGGTTTGATGTATGTATGTACTATGTAGGGATATGGATGTGTTTGGGACTCAGTCTGGGTTTGATGTATGTATGTACTATGTAGAGATATGGAGGTGTTTGGGACTCAGTCTGGGTTTGATGTATGTATGTATGTACTATGTAGGGATATGGAGGTGTTTGGGACTCAGTCTGGGCTTGATGTATGTGTGTTTGTACTATGTAGGGATATGGAGGTGTTTGGGACTCAGTCTGGGTTTGATGTATGTATGTATGTACTATGTAGGGATATGGAGGTGTTTGGGACTCAGTCTGGGTTTGATGTATGTGTGTATGTACTATGTAGAGATATGGAGTTGTTTGGGACTCAGTCTGGGTTTGATGTATGTATGTACTATGTAGGGATATGGAGGTGTTTGGGACTCAGTCTGGGTTTGATGTATGTATGTACTATGTAGGGATATGGAGGTGTTTGGGACTCTGGTTGGGTTTGATGTATGTATGTACTATGTAGAGATATGGAGGTGTTTGGGACTCAGCCTGGGTTTGATGTATGTATGTATGTACTATGTAGGGATATGGAGGTGTTTGGGACTCTGGTTGGGTTTGATGTATGTATGTACTATGTAGGGATATGGAGGTGTTTGGGACTCAGTCTGGGTTTGATGTATGTATGTACTATGTAGGGGTATGGAGGTGTTTGGGACTCAGTCTAGGTTTGATGTATGTGTGTATGTACTATGTAGGGATATGGAGGTGTTTGGGACTCAGTCTGGGTTTGATGTATGTATGTACTATGTAGGGATATGGAGGTGTTTGGGACTCAGTCTGGGTTTGATATATGTATGTACTATGTAGGGATATGGAGGTGTTTGGGACTCAGTCTGGGTTTGATGTATGTATGTATGTACTATGTAGGGATATTGAGGTGTGTGGGACTCAGTCTGGGTTTGATGTATGTATGTACTATGTAGGGATATGGAGGTGTTTGGGACTCAGTCTGGGTTTGATGTATGTATGTATGTACTATGTAGGGATACGGAGGTGTTTGGGACTAAGTCTGGGTTTGATGTATGTATGTATGTACTATGTAGGGATATGGAGGTGTTTGGGACTCTGGTTGGGTTTGATGTATGTATGTACTATGTAGGGATATGGAGGTGTTTGGGACTCAGTCTGGGTTTGATGTATGTATGTACTATGTAGGGATATGGAGGTGTTTGGGACTCAGTCTAGGTTTGATGTATGTGTGTATGTACTATGTAGGGATATGGAGGTGTTTGGGACTCAGTCTGGGTTTGATGTATGTATGTACTATGTAGGGATATGGAGGTGTTTGGGACTCAGTCTGGGTTTGATGTATGTATGTATGTATGTACTATGTAGGGATATGGAGGTGTTTGGGACTCAGTCTGGGTTTGATGTATGTGTGTATGTACTATGTAAGGATACGGAGGTGTTTGGGACTCAGTCTGGGTTTGATGTATGTATGTACTATGTAGAGATATGGAGGTGTTTGGGACTCAGTCTGGGTTTGATGTTTGTATGTACTATGTAGGGATATGGAGGTGTTTGGGACTCAGTCTGGGTTTGATGTATGTATGTACTATGTAGGGATATGGAGGTGTTTGGGACTCAGTCTGGGTTTGATGTATGTATGTACTATGTAGGGATATGGAGGTGTTTGGGACTCAGTCTAGGTTTGATGTATGTGTGTATGTACTATGTAGGGATATGGAGGTGTTTGGGACTCAGTCTGGGTTTGATGTATGTATGTACTATGTAGGGATATGGAGGTGTTTGGGACTCAGTCTGGGTTTGATGTATGTATGTATGTATGTACTATGTAGGGATATGGAGGTGTTTGGGACTCAGTCTGGGTTTGATGTATGTGTGTATGTACTATGTAGGGATACGGAGGTGTTTGGGACTCAGTCTGGGTTTGATGTATGTATGTACTATGTAGGGATATGGAGGTGTTTGGGACTCAGTCTGGGTTTGATGTTTGTATGTACTATGTAGGGATATGGAGGTGTTTGGGACTCAGTCTGGGTTTGATGTATGTATGTACTATGTAGGGATACGGAGGTGTTTGGGACTCAGTCTGGGTTTGATGTATGTATGTACTATGTAGGGATATGGAGGTGTTTGGGACTCAGTCTGGGTTTGATGTTTGTATGTACTATGTAGGGATATGGAGGTGATGGGACTCAGTCTGGGTTTGATGTATGTATGTACTATGTAGGGATACGGAGGTGTTTGAGCCTGAGTTCTAGATAAAAAAAATAGGTTAATCAGCCTGTCAGTTTAAACAGAACTGGGTTCTTAGTTTAGCAGTACACTCGGTGCTCCATGTGAGCAACATTAAAGATTATTACAGTAGCAGCACAAGGATATTTAAATCAGAGTTTGAATTAAAATACTGACAGATTTCCAAAATGATGAACATTAGAAGCGGAACGTCAGTCCTAGGTTTTCAGGTCTTTCTGTCGTCAGGGCGATCACCCTAGATGATAAAGAGAAGGCAGAGTGTAACAGGACGAGTTCCCAGATCTCCTCAGATCTCACCTGAAGCAAGCACGGATAAACGTATTGTTTTAAGTGGTCAGTGCTGTAGGTTAGATATCAGAGCTCCGGGTCTGAATTCTCTCCAGTAACCACACATACAGGTTTTCTCCTCCCCCTTTCCGCGTCCCGTACGGAGGTATAAATCACTCCGTCCGATTTCAGGGTCCAGTGTTTAAATAATTAAACAGCTTTAATTTATCAGGATTTAACAGCTTCAGCCATCAGAGCTGACGGACTGCAGAGAGAGAGAGAGAGAGAGAGAGAGAGAGAGAGAGAGAGAGAGAGAGAGAGAGAGAGAGAGAGAACGAGAAAGAGAGAAAGAGAGAGGAAATGTTAGAGAGAGAGAGAGGTAGAGGGAAAGAAAAAAGAGAGAGAAAGAGAGGGAGGGGAATGTTAGAGAGAGATAGAGAGAGAGGTAGAGGGAAAGAGAGAGAGTTAGAGGGAAAGAGAGAGAGGGAGAGTGAAGGAGTGAGAGAGGGGGAGAGAACGTAAGGAGAGAGAGAGGTAGAGGGAAAGAGAGAGAGAAAGGGAGGAAGGAAGACAGAGACAGAGATAGGGAGTGAGAGAGGGGGAGAGAAAGAAGGAGTGAGAGAAAGAGGAAGAGAGACCGATAGGGAGTGAAAGCAAGGGGAGAGAAAAAAGAAGTGATAAAGGCAGAGAGAGAGGTGAGGGGAAGAGAAAGAAGAGAGTGAAAGCTCAAGATAAAGTGATAGAGAGACACTTAAAAAAGAGAAAGGAGGAAAAGAGAGAGCAAGAGAGAAAGAATGAGAAATAAAGACAGAGAGAGAGAGAGAGAAAGAATGGGAGAGAGAGACAGAGAGAGAGTGGCTTAAGAACCACCTGGGACACCATAGCAACTGCCTAGCAACACTAACAACCAGGGTGGATGTCTGGTTCCATTCACCACCACTGTGTACAGTTCTGACTGGATCTAGAACAGAGTTTCATACTAATCCTCTCTGAACGACTCTTTACATCAAATTACAGAGAAATTTTGGAAAATTGGTGGGATTCTCCTGTAGCACGTCCTCTACAGAGAACACACGAACACAGTTACTGTTTATTTGCTGGAAAAAATAAATCTGATCTGTTTAAAAGTTATAGCCCAACTTATAAATGCCTGTTTTCTCCAGTACATCAGACTCATAAGCGCACTCTCTGACCGGCGCCGGACAGACGTTGGGCTTATTGGGACGTGTCCTGTTTCCGTGTATGACCGGTAAGCATTAGGACTGGGACAGTGTAAAAATGTCCTATCACTATATCAGTGATCTGTAAATGCTTTGAAAGCACTAATGAGGGCTATTCCACTGACCACACCGTCGTCATCTGACCACAGGTATTACACAACCAGACCTTTTACTGGACATCTCATACGCCGGTCAGCCATAACATTAAAACTACCTCCTCTTATCAGCTCCACTGACCGTATACCAGCACTTAGTTCTTCTACAGTTACAGTTTATTCTCCAGCTACTTGTTCGAATTTTATATTTCCACCTTAAATGGTTAACAGCAGCTTCCAGAGGAGCCACATAGGCTGCACCATTTAAGGTGGAACTGTAAAATCTAAACAAGACCCGAGACAGGTGGCCTGATAAACCAGAACATATGTGCTTCACTATTTAAGGTGGAACTGTGAAAACTAAACGAGAACATGAATATATAATCTAAACAAGAACTTGGACAGTTAACCTGGTATGCCAGAATATAGGTGCTCCACTATTTAAGGTGGAACTGTATAATCTAAACAAGAACTTGGACAGTTAGCCTGATATACCAGAATGTAAGTGCTGTACTATTTAAGGTGGAACTGTAAAATCTAAACAAGAACCTGGAGAGGTGGCCTGATACACCAGAATATTTGTGCTCAACTATTTAAGGTGGAACTGTAAAATCTAAACGAGAACCTAAACACATAGCTTTACACACAAGAATGTAAGTGCTGTACTATTTAAGGTGGAACTGTATAATCTAAACAAGAACTTGGACAGTTAGCCTGATATACCAAAATGTAAGTGCTGTACTATTTAAGGTGGAACTGTAAAATCTAAACAACAACCTGAACACATGGCCTGATACACCATGTAAGTGCTGCACTATTTAAGGTGGAACTGTAAAATTCAAACGAGAAGCTACTGGACATGTGGCCTGTTATACCAGAATGTAAGTGCTGCACTATTTAAGGTGGAACTGTAAAATCTTAACAAGAACCTGGAGAGGTGGCCCGATAAACCAGTATATATATATATATATATATATATATATATATATATATATATATATATATATATATATATATATATATATATAGTTGCTGTCAATTGAAAAACAGATCTCCAAAATAGCAACTTTACAGGTGAGGCCAAAAACTGTCTTCACTTTCAATGTAAGTCAATGGAACCAGAATTCTTTCCAAACCATTTTGGAGCATTTCTATTGGTCCATTTATCATGAAATTGTCCCACAATGTAAACAGCAGCTGCTGCATTTAATTGGTGTCGAAAAATAGAAATCGATTTTATTTATATATATATATATATATATATATATATATATATATATATATATATATATATATATATATATATATTATATATAATTTATTAACAACTTATTTCATATACATGTTTTAAACATTATGTTTTGTATTATTTCTCAAAATTTTTGCTGAGTATTTATTGCTTTTTAGGACATTTAGAGCCCACAGTGGTCTATAGACCACGGGAGGTTACTTTACAGACCACTGCTTTTGAAGCCTTGACATTTCAACACTTCCTTCTTCTGTGTAAGAGAGTTAAGAACCTTGAGAACCTCTTCCTTATTTACAGGTTCTTTACCAATTTGCTAAAAAAAAATAAAGCCAGTAATCTTTTCAAAATCCTTTATTTCTAAAACAGAAGCTCAGTTTCAAATCATCAGCTCAATCACGAGCAAAAAAAAAACAAAAATACAGAAAAATCCACATAAACCGTGTCCCAGATCTTAACGCGGCACTGAGTTTATTCCAGAGCTGCATCACCAGCAACTCACCAGCTTCAGTTCATGTAGAAACCAGACATAACAGACACGAACAGATGGAGCAACACTGACCCCTAGTGGTCTGAATTTCAACTGGAAAGCAGAACAGCAGGCCTTTTCCACGCGTCAAGGGTCTCCACACATGAGCGGCACTAATGGATTATTGATTTGAGTGATGGCGGTTATCGTGTGTTCTCTCCTTTCACTCTGGTTCTAAAGAAGCAGCTGGGTTCTCCAAACCAGCCTACAAACCTGGTGAGCTGCCTTCCTGACTGCCTTGTGCCTCGCTATAATCAGAGTCAGTCTGTATCAAGTTTCAAGTCCCCAGAATGTCATAGACAGCAGGATAAAAGGTGCACTGTAGCAATGTTTATACACTATATTGCCTGATATCTGATCACTGAATTCAGGAGTTCCAATCACTTTCATGGTCACAGGTGTATAAAACCAGTACCTAGTCATGCAGACTGCTTCTACACACATTAGTAAAGAGTGAGTCGCTCTCAGGAGCTCAGTGAACTCCAGCGTGGTACTGTGATAGGACGCCACCAGTGGAACAAGTCCAGTGGTGAAGTTTCCTCACTACTAAATATTTCACAGTGGACTGTCAGTGGTGTTCTAACAAAGTGGAAGTGATTGAGAACGACAGCAACTCAGACACCAAGTGGTAGAACACGTACAATGACAGAGCGGGTCAGCGGATTCTGAGGAGCATAGTGCACAGAGGTCACCAACTTTCTACAGAGTCAATCACTACAGACCTCCAAACTTCATGTGGTCTTCAGATCAGCTCAAGAACAGAGCGTAGAGAGCTTCATGGAATGGGTCTCCATGGCCGAGCAGCTGCATCCAAGCCTTACATCACCAAGAACAATGCAGAGCATCAGATACAGAGGAGTAAAGCACGCCAACACTGGACTCTACAGCAGTGGAGACGTGTTCCAGTAAAAGGAACTCTTCAGAAGAGATTTTGGACGCACTTTGTGGGGACAGTTTGGGGACGACCCCTTCCTGTTCCAACATGGCTGCCCACCAGCACACAAAGCAGCTCCATAAAGACATGGAGGAGCGAGTCTGGTGTGGAAGAACTTGACTGTCCTGCACAGAGTCCTGACCTCAACCTGATAGAACACCTTTGGGATGAACTAGAGTGGAGACTGTGAGCCAGACCTTCTCGTCCAACATCAGTGTCTCACCTCACCAATGGTCTTGGTTCAAACATTCCCATAAACACTCTCCTAAACCGTGTGGAGAGACTTCCCAGAAGAGCTAAAGCTGTTATAGCCGCAAAGGTTTGGCCGACATCATATTAAACCCTATGGATTAAAAATGGGACGTCACTCGAGTTCATATGCGTGTGAAGACAGATGAGCGAATACTTTTGGCAGTAGAATGTTTCACCAAATGTATCAAGGAGATACGTCAATCAGAGTATGAGTCCGGGTCAAACATGTGGATGGAAGACTGTCCAGTTTTTGAAATCACTTGACCCTTATGTCTCAAACACTACAAATCTGATGAAGTCGGACCACAAGGGGGCGCAGTTCCACTTCTACTATTAGCAGTTTGTGCATAACAACGTGCACCAGTGTATCAGCTGCTACTACACACTGACTGAGACGTTAGCAACATCACTGAGGAACCATTCAGATCCTCATCAGCACCGATGAGTAAATAAGACCAGAGCTTCAGAACGTAGGTGGTGGTTTACATGCATAATTGCAATGAAAGGTTCTACTGGGGACGCTTGCCTGTGTATGAAAGACCCCCCCTGTATTTGGGGCTCCCATGTTGACTGGCTGATGACTCACTCACAGTAGCAGCACTGAAGCTTCAACAGCGACAAGATGTTTGGTTTCTAGAGTTGGTAGATCTTCCACACATCAGCTGAGATCTTTAATCTGAGAATCACTAATATTTCACTCTTTACTCCAAACTCTTGGGTGAGTGTTCAGCACCTGAGAGGTATTTTAGGAACAGTTAGAGCTGCTACACTATGAAGGAACAACTGGGTAAAGCTACAGCGCCACCCTGTGGCAGAGCAGAGCTGCAGGTCTGGTTAATTAGCTTGGCGGCTCAGCAGTGATGTTTCCCTGAATCTGCATTTGAGTGGTTTTCTTTAATGGACAGCGTAACGTCTAGAACCCCCAGAATTCAGATTCTGACATATAGGTGGTCCCAGGAGGTTAATTAGCAGCTCCCAGACCCCCCCAGCACCACCTATATTCCACACCTTCATCCTCACTCAGCGACTACAACACAATTCCCATCTCACCAGTGTCTCTCTACACACAGCACCAGCAAACATCCACACACTGCTCCCAGCGGAGGTGTTCAGCGCCACCTCGTCCCAACACAGCCGTGAGTTTTATTGGCTCCAGTCAAATTCCACGTGTTCGTTGATGCTCTAAGTGAAGCCATCACGTCTGAAATGGAGATTCTGATGCAGAACTGTGGTTAATTTGACTTTAACGTATTGAAAAAAATAAGAAATTAATAAAACATAAACTATAAAATGATTTACACTGTTTAATGTGTAACATTCAGCTAATTAACCGTAACTGTATATTAAAATAAGCAGAAGTATAGAGTAGAGATGTGTGTACCTGCTTTCACAAAGTGCCCCAAACTTTTGACTCGGAATTAGAGGAGAGCGGTCCGATAATATTTTATCATCATCGTGATCGATTATGTTATCATACAATTTTCTGAATATGTGGTGTATGTGGTCAGTATGTGAAGAATGCTGACCAGTGGCATGTTTCATTACAGAAGTGAGACATTGAAGTCACGGTAGCTGCAGGACTTATTATTATTATTACTACTATTACTATTACTATTATTATTATTATTATTATTATTATTATTATCAGTGCTGGGCAATAACACAATATACATTGTTATCAAGATCAGTTATGTCACATTTCAGTTCAACAAACTGTTCAGAGTTCAGTGTATACGCACTAACCAGCTGAATACTTCATTTCAGAATTTAGACCAACTGACCGTTTCTGTCTACACAGCAGAATCTGACCTCCACATTTAACCCATCCGAGCAGCAGAACACCCACATACACACACTAGTGAACACACGCACACACTAGGGAGCAGTAAAACACACACATACACACGCTATTGGACACACACACTAGGGAGCAGTAAAACACACACATACACACACTATTGGACACACACACTAGGGGGCAGTGAAACACCCACATACACACAAACATACACACACTAGGGGGCAGTGAAACACACACATACACATACTATTGGACACACACACTAGGGGGCAGTGAAACACACACATACACATACTATTGGACACACACACTAGGGAGCAGTAAAACACACACATACACACGCTATTGGACACACACACTAGGGGGCAGTGAAACACATACACACAAACATACACACACTAGTGAACATTCACATACACGCACACTAGTGAACACACACACTAGGGGGCAGTGAAACATCCACATACACACATACTAGTGAACACACACACTAGGGGACAGTGAAGCACTCACATACACACACTAGTGAACATTCACATACACGCACACTAGTGAACACACACACTAGGGGACAGTGAAACACACACACACACACTAGTGAACGCACACACTAGGGGACAGTGAAACACTCACATGCCCAGATTGGTGGCTCGCCCTATCCACAGTACCCAGAGAGCAGTTGAGAATCAAATCAGCAACCTGGTTCCCCGACACCCAGAACAAGACCGCCCAAAAAAAGTCTAATTTGTTCCACATGTGCCAAACACTGGATAAAAAATACATATCATGATGTTTTGTTTATTGAGAAAATATTTGTGCCATAAAGCCCACCTCTGATTATTATTATTATTATTATTATTATTATTATTATTATTATTATTATTATTATTATTATTATTATTTATAATATTTGGTATATCCATTTAGTCTGTTATAATTTACTGAATTACATAAAAACTCAATATCATAATAATAATAATAATAATAATAATAATAATAATAATACTGTTACGTCTCATACACTGCTTTTTCTAATTATACTGTATAGGACATATACTGATTTAACAGTCTAGTCTGTTTACAGTTACCCGAATATGATTTCTACTGCAGCACCGACAGTTTAGAATTTGCACAAATAAAAAAATAATAATAATAAAAATGTAAGGACAATTCCACTATTTTTTTCAAAATTCAGTAGCTGAGATAGTGATTCATAGTAGGGTTTGGTGTGAAATGGTTCAGATGATGTTTACAGTGGTGGTGATGATGTTTACAGTGGTGATGGTGTTTACAGTGGTGGTGGTGGTGTTTACAGTGGTGGTGATGGTGTTTACAGTGGTGGTGGTGGTGTTTACACTGGTGGTGGTGATGTTTACAGTGTTGGGTGTTGTTTACAGTGGTGGTGGTGATGTTTACAATGGTGGTGGTGGTGTTTACAGTGGTGGTGGTGGTGGTGGTGGTGGTGATGTTTACAGTGGTGGTGATGATGGTGTTTACAGTGTTGGGTGTTGTTTACAGTGGTGCTGGTGATGTTTACAGTGGTGGTGATGGTGTTTACAGTGGTGGTGGTGGTGTTTACAGTGTTGGGTGTTGTTTACAGTGGTGGTGGTGATGTTTACAATGGTGGTGGTGGTGTTTACAGTGGTGGTGGTGATGGTGGTGGTGGTGTTTACAGTGGTGGTGGTGATGTTTACAGTGTTGGGTGTTGTTTACAGTGGTGGTGATGGTGTTTACAGTGGTGGTGATGGTGTTTACAGTGGTGGTGGTGGTGTTTAACAGGGTTCACCATGTCTACAACACAAATATACTATTATAATATAATATTATAATAATATTTTAATTACCATCAAACCCACCAGTGAAACTACACGTGTCTTCTGAGTTTATATGAACGTTGATGGAAAGTCTTTGAGGACTATTTAAACCTCACAGCGCCCTGCAGCATGTATCCCTCCGCCATGAATGGAATTTAAGACTAATATCTTCTCTAAACAATCATAAACAGCGTCTCAGACATCAGACAGTGAATTTATAACATCTACTGTAACAACTTTCTGTGAGGGAGCTTTTAGAGGTTGGACGTCTGGTTCCATTCACCACCACTGCGACCAGTTCACATCCACATCAAACCACTCAGACTGACAGAAATATGTAAAATATTGGTGGAACTGCCCTCACAGACGATGTACACATGAGGAAGAGAAAATAAAGAGTTGAAGTGTCTGATTGTAGGCGTTTACAGACAGAACGGATTACTTTGCACTCCAGCTCATTTTTTTAAACATATATATTTATTCATTTCTACAATATTTGCTATTTATTTATTTTTATTTTTCACAGACGCTGCTTTGGTTAAATATATTAAAGGCAAAGTACTTGTGATAATGGAGTGAAACAACCCTGAAACTTACTGTTGCTCGGTTATGCTCTAACATTTTTTTTATTATGTATTATAGGTTTTTTGGAGGAATTCCCCTTCTTCCATCTGGTTGAGTGAAAATATCTTGAATTTAGATGACAGATCTCATATTTCTTATTATGAGGCTGCTGTACTTCTTTATTCGAGTAGTAATATTAGAAATTATTAATAGAAATGATCCTGCTGAGCTTAAAAAATGTAGCATCTTCTATACTTATATGAAGCAAAATTAAATTTTAGCATTAATATCATTACTTATACTTATGAGTAATAACTTGATTGTCTTGTTTGTAGATGTTTTCTTCCCCAATCTTAGGCGAGAATATCAACTGGAGGTCAATTTAATCTGCTGCTATTACATGAGATCATAATGAGATTAACAGATTCTTCTCCACATTCAGATCTTTTCACCCAACCAGATATCAGAGTTGAGTCTGACGCGTGTGCCTCCGTGTTTCGTCCTCTGATCCATCTCACTTATCCATGAGGGAGCGCTGGATGGCTGCTTCAATCATATCCTGCTCGTCTGTAGAGTAGTCCTGAAGATCACAGAGACAGAGACAAGATCAGAGGAGCAAACGTAAAACTTCCACTGTATCAGCTCCACTGACCATACAGGAGCTGATACAGTGGACAGTGAGTGTATGTCCTGTATGGTCAGTGGAGCTGATACAGTGGACAGTGAGTGGAGGTCCTGTATGGTCAGTGGAGCTGATAAAGTGGACAGTGAGTGTATGTCCTGTATGGTCAGTGGAGCTGATAAAGTGGACAGTGAGTGGAGGTCCTGTATGGTCAGTGGAGCTGATACAGTGGACAGTGAGTGTAGCTCCTGTATGGTCAGTGGAGCTGATACAGTGGACAGTGAGTGGAGGTCCTGTATGGTCAGTGGAGCTGATACAGTGGACAGTGAGTGGAGGTCCTGTATGGTCAGTGGAGCTGATACAGTGGACAGTGAGTGTAGCTCCTGTATGGTCAGTGGAGCTGATACAGTGGACAGTGAGTGTAGGTCCTGTATGGTCAGTGGAGCTGATACAGTGGACAGTGAGTGTAGGTCCTGTATGGTCAGTGGAGCTGATACAGTGGACAGTGAGTGGAGGTCCTGTATGGTCAGTGGAGCTGATAAAGTGGACAGTGAGTGTAGATTTGTAGAAGGTAGCTGTACTGAAGTGGACAGTCTATACTAATAAGTTCACCCTGTTTTTAAAGCTATATGTCACTGACAGAACTGATAGTGGGTCCTGTAGTCCATAAAGCCCTGTTATAGTCCTACCACAGAGTAGCAGATGGACATGTACCCTTATTGCCTGACCTGAAGTGACCCTGGTCTGTCGCGTCACTTACATTAACCCCGAGCGCAGCCTATTGATCAGAGCCTGTTGGTTCTACTGCACCGTCAGCTGCAAGGCACATGCCATTCATCCACCCTACTTAAGAATGTTGCCAGCAATCTGGCCATGTCGACTTCCTGCACGAGTAATGAGCGATAAGTTCAGCCCATCAGCTTCATCTCATGAACTCTCATGACAGGAACTTCAACTTCCTCATAGTCACAGCTGCAGGGGTTACTCACGAGTCGTCCCAAACCTTACATTAAAACAGGCCGAGCTCCAAATTCTACACTGATACGTAACAGACTGGTTAATATTTACACCCCCAACATTTACACACAACCACAACACCAACCAGCAACCAGAACATCTACACACAACCACAACACCAACCAGAACATTTACACACAACCACAACACCAACCAGCAACCAGAACATTTACACACAACCACAACACCAACCAGAACATTTACACACAACCACAACACCAACCAGCAACCAGAACATTTACACACAACCACAACACCAACCAGAACATTTACACACAACCACAACACCAACCAGCAACCAGAACATTTACACACAACCACAACACCAACCAGCAACCAGAACATTTACACACAACCACAACAACCAGTAACCAGAACATTTACACACAACCACAACACCAACCAGCAACCAGAACATTTACACACCACCACAACACCAACCAGCAACCAGAACATTTACACACAACCACAACACCAACCAGCAACCAGAACATTTACACACAACCACAACACCAACCAGCAACCAGAACATTTACACACAACCACAACAACCAGTAACCAGAACATTTACACACAACCACAACAACCAGTAACCAGAACATTTACACACAACCACAACAACAACCAGAACATTTACACACAACCACAACACCAACCAGCAACCAGAACATTTACACACAACCACAACACCAACCAGCAACCAGAACATTTACACACAACCACAACACCAACCAGAACGGTGGTGGAGAAATCCAGAGTTCCAGGCTGTGAAGGGAACGTCAGCACTTTTCATTCCTTCCCAACAAACTACCCAACTGTCAGAGCTCCATGTTCATCTTTAAACCAGCCTGAAGTTCCTCTTCTCCACATTCTTCATCTAATGTTCCACCTTAAACACTGCAGCTCGTACAGACGCCAGAATGGAACCACAGCCCCGTTTAAGGTGGAACGGAGAATTCCCAAAACAAGAACATCTTTAACAGAATCCTGAACAACTTTAACTCTGCAGTCTGTACGTTTCACTCCGGACACTTTCTCCAACACTCGCACAACATGGAGCAGCTTCAGCTCAGCGTTCAACACTGAAGAGACTGAAGAGACGAGCAGCTCCACCTTTATTAACACCACAACCTCCAACAGTGACTGGAAGTAGCAGCCATGCTGTGTGAGTGGATCACTGTGTGCTGGTTGAAGCAGATCATCTTAAACTGAAAGTTTCACAGAGACCTTTAATCTACTTTGTGTTTGATGTTCAGATGAAAAAGAGGAGCTAGTGTAGGTAACGTTAGATACTAGCAGCTCCAAGTAACTAGTATAGCTAAGTAAATAGTATGAAGGCGGAGCTTATTTACACAGAGGTTCATTTTATTTCGTCTATGTTGCTTCTGTGTGATCATCACTGCGTCTCACTGTAAACCAGCCAATCAGAGCAGAGCTCAGTGAATTATTAATGAGATCAGCAAAAAAGAGAAAACAGTTCTAGGACCAGATGATAGAGTGTAAATGGGTGTAGAACTGATGTTCTAGATACCTTCTATGTAGAACATCAGAGCATTGTTCTGGTACGTGCAGTGAGTCTCAGTCTGTGTAAGGAAAGTGTTACTCACCACAAACGTGTCATAAGAGAAGGCATGTCTTATTCGGAGGTGATGGAAGAAGTCCAAGCTTTTGTAGTTGGGGTCTCCCCAGGGCATGGAGGCACAGATAGGACACACCTGCACAGAGCCAGGTACAGACAGTGAGCACATCCTGCCTTTCTCCTCCAAACAGAGTAACAGAATAAACATCTGCCTCTTCTGGCTACTGTTTATGTAAAACCATTACAATTACACGGGAACTGTGTTCAAAACATTGCTCAGAGCTAACCAGGAGGTGATCAGGTCCAACCACAGTCAGGTGGAGGTCTCAAAGCTAACCAGGAGGTGATCAGGTCCAACCACAGTCAGGTGGAGGTCTCAGAGCTAACCAGGAGGTGATCAGGTCCAACTACAATCAGGATGGGTCTTGAACCAACGAGGTTGTGATCAGACCCAACCACAGTCATGTGGAGGTCTCAGAATAATCAAGGACCAGTCACAATCAGGGGGAGGAGTCAGAACTAACAAGGTTGTGATTAGACCCAATCACGGTCAGGGCCAATCACAGTCAGGGCGAGGTATCAGAATAAACAAGGATCAATCACACACAGGAGGAGGTCTCAGAATAAACAGTGCAGTGATTAGGACGAATCAGAGTCAGGTGGAGGTCTCAGAGCTAACCAGGAGGTGATCAGGTCCAACCAGTCAAGTGGAGGTCTCAGAGCTAACCAGGAGGTGATCGGGTCCAACCACAATCAGGATGGGTCTTGAACCAACGAGGTTGTGATCAGACCCAACCACAGTCAGGTGGAGGTCTCAGAATAATCAAGGACCAGTCACAATCAGGGGGAGGAGTCAGAACTAACAAGGTTGTGATTAGACCCAATCACGGTCAGGGCCAATCACAGTCAGGGCGAGGTATCAGAATAAACAAGGATCAATCACACACAGGAGGAGGTCTCAGAATAAACAGTGCAGTGATTAGGACGAATCAGAGTCAGGTGGAGGTCTCAGAGCTAACCAGGAGGTGATCGGGTCCAACCACAATCAGGCTGGGTCTTGAACCAACGAGGTTGTGATCAGACCCAACCACAGTCAGGTGAAGGTCTCAGAATAATCAAGGACCAGTCACAATCAGGGGGAGGAGTCAGAACTAACAAGGTTGTGATTAGACCCAATCACGGTCAGGGCCAATCACAGTCAGGGCGAGGTATCAGAATAAACAAGGATCAATCACACACAGGAGGAGGTCTCAGAATAAACAGTGCAGTGATTAGGACGAATCAGAGTCAGGTGGAGGTCTCAGAGCTAACCAGGAGGTGATCAGGTCCAACCAGTCAAGTGGAGGTCTCAGAGCTAACCAGGAGGTGATCGGGTCCAACCACAATCAGGATGGGTCTTGAACCAACGAGGTTGTGATCAGACCCAACCACAGTCAGGTGGAGGTCTCAGAATAATCAAGGACCAGTCACAATCAGGGGGAGGAGTCAGAACTAACAAGGTTGTGATCAGACCCAATCACGGTCAGGGCGAGGTATCAGAATAAACAAGGATCAATCACACACAGGAGGAGGTCTCAGAATAAACAGTGCAGTGATTAGGACGAATCAGAGTCAGGTGGAGGTCTCAGAGCTAACCAGGAGGTGATCAGGTCCAACCAGTCAGGTGGAGGTCTCAGAGCTAACCAGGAGGTGATCGGGTCCAACCACAATCAGGCTGGGTCTTGAACCAACGAGGTTGTGATCAGACCCAACCACAGTCAGGTGGAGGTCTCAGAATAATCAAGGACCAGTCACAATCAGGGGGAGGAGTCAGAACTAACAAGGTTGTGATCAGACCCAATCACGGTCAGGGTGAGGTCAGGGCTAATCCCAGTCAGGGCGAGGTATCAGAATAAACAAGGATCAATCACACACAGGAGGAGGTCTCAGAATAAACAGTGCAGTGATTAGGACGAATCAGAGTCAGGTGGAGGTCTCAGAGCTAACCAGGAGGTGATCAGGTCCAACCACAGTCAGGTGGAGGTCTCAGAGCTAACCAGGAGGTGATCGGGTCCAACCACAATCAGGCTGGGTCTTGAACCAACAAGGTTGTGATCAGACCCAACCACAGTCAGGTGGAGGTCTCAGAATAATCAAGGACCAGTCACAATCAGGGGGAGGAGTCAGAACTAACAAGGTTGTGATTAGACCCAATCACGGTCAGGGCCAATCACAGTCAGGGCGAGGTATCAGAAAAAACAAGGATCAATCACACACAGGAGGAGGTCTCAGAATAAACAGTGCAGTGATTAGGACGAATCAGAGTCAGCTGGAGGTCTCAGAGCTAACCAGGAGGTGATCAGGTCCAAGCAGTCAGGTGGAGGTCTCAGAGCTAACCAGGAGGTGATCGGGTCCAACCACAATCAGGATGGGTCTTGAACCAACGAGGTTGTGATCAGACCCAACCACAGTCATGTGGAGGTCTCAGAATAATCAAGGACCAGTCACAATCAGGGGGAGGAGTCAGAACTAACAAGGTTGTGATCAGACCCAATCATGGTCAGGGTGAGGTCAGGGCCAATCCCAGTCAGGGCGAGGTATCAGAATAAACAAGGATCAATCACACTAAGGAGGAGGTCTCAGAATAAACAGTGCAGTGATTAGGATGAATCACAGTCAAGTGGAGGTCTCAGAGCTAACCAGGAGGTGATCGGGTCCAACCACAATCAGGGTCTTAGAACAAACAAGGTGGTGATTAGAACCAATCCCGGTCAGGGGGAAGTCAGGGCCAATCACAGACAGGAGGAGGTATCAGGACAAACAAGGATCAATCACACTTAGTAAGTTAGTTAATACGATCTGAAGTGTAGTGCTCACCACTGGCCGTGGGTCCCGGGCATGCTGGGAAGTGCAGTGCTCCACCAGGCCGTCCTGGTCAAAGTTCGGCTGACCGCAGTACGGGCAGCTGAACGTGAAGCGGTTGGGCACTGAGCTACAGGAGCAGATAAGAGAGTCAGACCTTCAGTCACTTAACAAGCAGACGTCAGTGTAGATCCAGACAGAGTGCTAGTCACCTGACTACGTTAGGCTGGTTCTTCGCAGCGTTCCTCAGGCCTTCTTGGACGTAGTCCTGGTACTTGGAGCAACTTACTGTATGATCCCTCATCTTGGACAACACAACCTACCAGAGAGACAACAGTACAACAGTATTGATCAGATCAGATGTAAACATAGAAGAACATGTGGAGTTTTAATGAGTCTCTAAGTTAGAGATGTGTATCAAGTGTGTATTAAAAGTGACTCTGAGCTCGACTGTCTATTAGAAGCTGAACTGAGCTCCACAGTTTAGAAGCAGAAGAGCTGAAAGAGTGTCTCCAGGTTCTCTGTATGTTACTGAAGGTGTTTGTACAGAAGGTCAGTATCTGCAGATCTAAGATCAGCAGCTGGAACATTAACAGAGAGACGTTCTGTGATGTAGCAGGTTCTAGATTATCTAGAGCTTTATAAACCGGTACAGAAGATTAAAGTCTGGTCTAAAAGATACAGGTAGTCAGTGCAGCTCTTTTAAACCAGGACTGATCTGAGATCTGTTTAGTGTTTATTAGGATCCCAGCTGCTGCACTCTGGACCAGCTGGACTGGTTTCTTAGGAACTTCAGTAAGAGACCATTACAGTGATCATCTCTGACCGTTACAGTGATCAACTCTGACCATTACAGTGATCAACTCTGACCATTACAGTGATCAACTCTGACCATTACAGTCATCAACTCTGACCATTACAGCGATCAACTCTGACCATTACAGCGATCAACTCTGACCATTATAGCGATCAACTCTGACCATTACAGTGATCAACTCTGACCATTACAGTGATCAACTCTGACCATTACAGTCATCTACTCTGACCATTACAGCGATCAACTCTGACCATTACAGCGATCAACTCTGACCATTACAGTGATCAACTCTGACCGTTACAGTGATCCACTCTGACCATTATAGTGACCAACTCTGACCATTACAGTGACCAACTCTGACTATTACAGTGATCAACTCTGACCATTACAGTGACCAACTCTGACCGTTACAGTGATCAACTCTGACCATTACAGTGACCAACTCTGACCATTACAGTAATCAACTCTGACCATTACAGTGATCAACTGTGACCATTACAGTGATCAACTGTGACCATTACAGCGATCAACTCTGACCATTACAGTGATCAACTCTGACCATTACAGTGATCAACTCTGACCATTACAGTGAACAACTCTGACCATTACAGTGATCAACTGTGACCATTACAGTGATCAACTCTGACCATTACAGTGATCAACTCTGATCATTACAGTGACCAATTCTGACCATTACAGTGATCCACTCTGACCATTACAGCAATCAATTCTTACCATTACAGTGATCAACTCTGACCATTACAGTGATCAACTCTGACCATTACAGCGATCAACTCTGACCATTACAGTGATCAACTTTGACCATTACAGTGACCAACTCTGACCATTACAGTGATCAACTCTGACCATTACAGTGATCAACTCTGATCATTACAGTGACCAATTCTGACCATTACAGTGATCCACTCTGACCATTACAGTGATCAACTCTGACTATTACAGCAATCAATTCTTACCATTACAGCGATCAACTCTGACCATTACAGCGATCAACTCTGACCATTACAGTGACCAACTGTGACCATTACAGTGATCAACTCTGACCATTACAGTGATCAACTCTGATCATTACAGTGACCAATTCTGACCATTACAGTGATCCACTCTGACCATTACAGTGATCAACTCTGACCATTACAATCATCAACTCTGACCATTACAGTGACCAACTCTGACCATTACAGTGATCCACTCTGACCATTACAGTGATCAACTCTGACCATTACAATCATCAACTCTGACCATTACAGTGATCAACTCTGATCATCACAGTGATCCACTCTGACCATTACAATCATCAACTCTGATCATTACAGTGATCAACTCTGACCATTACAGTGATCCACTCTGACCATTACAGTGATCAACTCTGACCATTACAATCATCAACTCTGACCATTACAGTGATCAACTCTGATCATTACAGTGACCAATTCTGACCATTACAGTGATCCACTCTGACCATTACAGTGATCAACTCTGACCATTACAATCATCAACTCTGACCATTACAGTGACCAACTCTGACCATTACAGTGATCCACTCTGACCATTACAGTGATCAACTCTGACCATTACAATCATCAACTCTGACCATTACAGTGACCAACTCTGACCATTACAGTGATCCACTCTGACCATTACAGTGATCAACTCTGACCATTACAGTGATCAATTCTTACCATTACAGTCATCAACTCTGACCATTACAGTCATCAACTCTGACCATTACAGTGAACAACTCTGACCATCACAGTGA
This sequence comes from Megaleporinus macrocephalus, assembly GCA_021613375.1. Lineage (NCBI taxonomy): Eukaryota > Metazoa > Chordata > Actinopteri > Characiformes > Anostomidae > Megaleporinus > Megaleporinus macrocephalus. The sequence goes on from CM038718.1 coordinate 41,947,189, forward strand.
TCAACTCTGACCATTACAGTGATCAACTCTGACCATTACAGTGATTAACTCTGACCATTATAGTGATTAATGCATTTCACTTGAATTTCATTATGAAATCACACTGTTAGACTCAATTCTATTTAATTTCTACATAATTTAAAAGATACCGATGGTGAAATTGAAAACTTGTCATTACCATCAACAAATGTCATTACCATCTCAACAGGTTATGTGTTGGTAATGACATGTTGCGGTAATGACAATTTTCACTTTTTTAGAAAAAAGCTAGCTAAAAGCTGTTTAGATGTAAAGTACTGCCGTACTGATGTAGACGGTAATGACTCTGAATAAATGTACTCTATGATCAGGAGAAATACACCATTCAGTTACTCTCATTTACACACATTAACATTAAACACTCCTCACTCATGGCTGACATGTGCTCCTGTGTGAGTCTTTGTTTCCATGGTTACAACATAAACAAGTACTACCTTTAAATAATTTTCTGCAGAAATCATACACTGTTGCGGTAATGATGATAAAGTTGGGGATGATAATATATTGCTCAAAAATATTCATAGGTACTAACATAAAAGTAAACAGTTTTAAATATGAAAGTAAACAGTACATTTAGTTTCTTTTTAAGTTTTTATGAAACTCATATTCTGATCTTTTTCATAAATTGATCACTTTTTAGTATTTTATTGGAGCCCAGAAATTTTAAAGTCTGGGTTGGGGACAAGGCCAAAGTAGCAGAATGTTGATGTTTAAATAATTAAAAAATAGAAATCATAATTATTTTGGTGTGTAATTGTTTTGGTGATGAAAGGAATGATCTTAATATTAAAAATGTTTGTTTTGTAATAAAGTAATTTTAACACAAATTTATAACCTAGGGACGTAAAAGTTCCCCTAATTGAAGAATCACCCACATGTAGCTGAAATTTCTTGAAGAACTGTGATATTAAACTATTATTAATTTGCATAAAGAACCCAAAAAAACATGCAGCTAACTGCTTATTTAGGGTAACTGTAGTTTTCATATCTTGGCCTCATATATATACACGTCATGTCACAATATTTATAGGTTCAGGTATATGATCAGCAGAAACAGAGAACAACAGTGTATATCAATATTTGTACATACTGAGCTGACACTGGACTCTCTATAATGAAACATACAGCTGGTCAGTGTTTCTACAAGTACTGACCATAAACATTAATCATGATAATGATATGTATTGATATATAAACAGACACTCCTGTAAACAGTTCTTCAGGTCATAGTGGTTCATTTCCGCCTCCGAGTCTCGGAGCACACAGTGAGGTCAGTCTGAGGCTCAGACTTCCAGGCGTCTCGGTCAGATTCGCTGATCTTCAGATCAATGTTTCTCAGAAATGCGCCGCGTGTGATCACAGGTCCTGCACTGCTGACCTCAGTGTGAGCGTCTGGCCAGATCCTGTACACGTAGGTGTGCTGAATGCATATCTGTGCGAACCGCTCTTCTAAAGCTCTGGTGTGTAAATCACATGTCCTGCACACGCGGTCTGTGAGTTCTAACACCTACAGAGCAGCCTCGCCTTCACTGAGCACTGAGCTCGTCTCCTGGTTTACAGGTGACACTGATAATAGGAGGTGAGCAGGTAGACTCTGGAAATGACTCGTACCTCGTCTCCGCAGCCCTTACACGGTCGGGAGGAGGAGCGGATTGAAGCGTCCAGGTCGGTTGCTTTCGTCCACTTCTCCAGAGCGGCTCTGCACACGGCACACACCGGCTTCTGGGGGCGCAGACACTCCTGCAGGCAGCGGTGGCAGAACCTGCCGCGGTTCATATACAAACATCACATTATACATATGATTAATATGGAAGATGTGTTTGTAAGAAAGAAAGAAAGAAAGAAATATAAACAAGAAAGAAAGAAAGAAAGAAAGAAAGAAAAATAAACAGGAAAGAAAGAAAGAAAGAAAGAAAGAAAGAAAGAAAGAAAGAAAAAAAGAGAAAAATAAACAAGAAAGAAAGAAAGAAAAATAAACAAGAAAGAAAGAAAGAAAACAGAAAAATAAGTATAGACAAAGAACACGAAAGAGAGAAAAATAAACAGAAAAGAAAGAAATAAAATATAAACAAGAAAGAAAGAAAGAAAGAAAGAAAAATAAACAGGAAAGAAAGAAAGAAAGAAAGAAAAATAAACAGTGAAGAAAGAAAGGAAGTAAGAAAAAAGAAAGAAAGAAAGAAAGAAAGAAAGAAAGAAAGAAAGAAAACAGAAACATAAGTATAGGCAAAGAACATGAAAGAGAGAAAAATAAACAGAAAAGAAAGTTAAAATAGAAGGACAAACAAAAAAAGAAGCAGAGAAAGAAAGAAAAGTAAACAGAGTAAAAGTAAACTGAAAGAAAAAAATAAAAATGAAAGAAAGAATGAAACAAGACTGACAACTAATGAATAAACAAAAAATGAAAGTTGAAAAGAAGCATAAGAAAGAAAGAAAGAAAGAAAGGAGGATAAGATAAATAAAGAAAACAAAAGAAAAATGCGTATAGGCAAATAACAAGAAAGAGAGAAAAATAAAAAGGAAAGAAAGTTGAAAAAGAAGTAAAGTAGAGTAAACAAAAATATGTTGAAGACAAGAAAGAAAGAAAGAAAGAAAGAACACAAAACAGTAAAAGGGATTATATATGAAAAAGAAATAAAAAAGGAATGAAAGTTGAAAAGAAGTAAATACAAATAAAAAGACAAAGAAAAACAAAGTAAAAGAAAAAAGAACGAAAGAAAATGGAAAAAAGGAAAGAAGAAATTAAGATTTACAACTAAAGAGTAAACAAAAATAGAAAATTGAAAAGATGCATAGACAAAAAAAGAAAGTGAGAAAGAAAGAAAGAGGTAAGGCAGGTCAGAAACTACAGATTGAGCTGTAACCCTAAAACAACTCCAACTCCCAGAATCCCGTGTTCCAAGATGGCGACTCTATCTGGTTGTAAGGAAAACAAAACTGAAAGTAAATCATTAAACTACACTTTCCTGCAAATTTACTCTGAATTTCTAACCACAGTCGAGTCTTCGGCGCGTAAACACGTCCCTAAATACACCAAATCTCCGACCACCAGCGACCCCCGAAACCGAGACCCGCAACTCGGAAGTAAAAACAGAACCAACAACAACAAGATCGGCGGCGGAGAAACAAACTTTCCCCGCTGATACTGACGTGTGTCCGCACTGCGTGACCATCGGGCAGTCGAAGATCTCCAGACACACCGGACACACGAACTCCATCGCGTCCCGGTCTCCTCCGCTGGCTGTGGGGGGCTGCTGTGTCCGGCTAAACGTACCTAGCATGGCTACAGTGGGCTGAAGTAAAGACCCTCCCGGAGCTCGAGGCGCTCAGCACTGAGACTCACTCAGCAGCGCCGCTGTCAACCTGCAGGAGGAGCGCGAGGGCGGGAGGAGGCGGGGGTGGGGGCTGTCGGAGCGCGAGCTGAGGGGGGAGTAACTGCCACACCATTACCAGCGCTGGGCTGTGTTCCCAATACATCCTTGGAGGAGTCATAAATAGTGAACTACTGCATTATAGTGCACTATATAGCATGTGTGGGGGTGTTCCAATTCCTAACAGTAAACTACACTTGATCCCTATAAAAGGAAAAGGAAAGAAAGAAAGAAAAAAGTGTATATATAGCTAAGCCATTGTGTGGTGTTGTTCCTATTCTAAGCAGACGACTACACTTGATCCCTATAAAAGAAATAAGAAAGAAAGAAAACAAAGAAAAATGTGCTATATATAGTGTACTAGTGTACTGCATATAGCTTAGCCACCGTGTAGTGTTCCAATCCTCCACAGCAGACTATATTTGATGCCTATACAAGATAAATGACAGAAAGAAAGAAAGAAAAACAAAAGAACAAAAAATAACATGCTGATGAAGGATACTATATGGTGCATTATATAGCCTGTATGGTGGTGTTCTAATTATCCACTGTAAACTACACTTGATTCCTATAAAAGAAATAAGAAAGAAAACAGAGAAAAGTGTACTATATATAGTGTAATAGTGTACTGTACATAGCTAAGCCACGATGTAGTGTTCCAATCCTCCACAACAGACTATATTTGATCCCTATAAAAGAAAAAAGAAAGAAAGAAAACAGAGAAAAGTGTACTATATATAGTGTAATAGTGTACTGTACATAGCTAAGCCACGGTGTAGTGTTCCAATCCTCCACAGCAGACTATATTTGATCCTTATAAAAGAAAAAAGAAAGAAAGAAAACAGAGAAAAGTGGACTCTATATTGTGTACTAGTGTGCTGCATATATCTAAGCCACTGTGTAGTGTTCCAATCCTCCACAGCTGACTATATTCGATCCTTATAAAAGAAAAAAGAAAGAAAGACTAGAGGGGGGAAAGTGTACTGTATAGCTAAACCACTGTGTGGTGGTGTTCCAGTTCTCAACAGCAGACTACACTTGATCCCTATAAAAGAAAAAATAAAGGAAGGAAAGAAAAAGGATCAAAGATTACATCCCTTAAGGAGTCATAAATAGTGCACTACTTCATAATAGTGCACTATATGACCTGTGTTGTGGTGTTCCAGTTCTCAATAGCTGACTACACTTGATCCCTATATACTTTATTACACAGGCACAGTGGTTGTATGTCTATACAAAAATATCCAGGCACTTTCTAACAGGTCAGTTTAGCTGCCTTAGTGCTGACACTGGTTTATATAAACTCCGTTGAAAAGCACTAACCAACAGTGGGGGGCGCTATCCAGTGCTAAGTGTTGGGTAGAGAGTTACAGTACTGGAGCCGCGTTCTCTGGAACGGTGGAGCAGTTCTGGATGAGCTGCAGGGGAATCATTCACTATTAGTAGGTGGGTCCGAAATCGCTTACTTGCCTACTACTCAGTAGTAAAATCAGCAGGCGAGCGCAGCTAGTATGTTTAAATACTCAGTAGTGAAATCAGTAGACGAGCGCAGCTAGTATGTTTAAATACTCAGTAGTGAAATCAGTAGGCGAGCGCAGCTAGTATGTCTGAATACTCAGTAGTAAATCAGTAGGCGAGCGCGGTTAGTATGTCTGAATACTCAGTAGTGAAATCAGTAGGCGAGCGCGGCTAGTATGTCTGAATACTCAGTAGTGAAATCAGTAGGCGAGCGCAGCTAGTATGTTTAAATACTCAGTAGTGAAATCAGTAGGCGAGCGCAGCTAGTATGTCTGAATACTCAGTAGTGAAATCAGTAGGCGAGCGCAGCTAGTATGTTTAAATACTCAGTAGTGAAATCAGTAGGCGAGCGCAGCTAGTATGTCTGAATACTCAGTAGTGAAATCAGTAGGCGAGCGCAGCTAGTATGTTTAAATACTCAGTAGTAAATCAGTAGGCGAGCGTGGCTAGTATGTCTGAATACTCAGTAGTGAAATCAGTAGGCGAGCGCAGCTAGTATGTCTGAATACTCAGTAGTAAATCAGTAGGTGAGCGCAGCTAGTATGTCTGAATACTCAGTAGTAAATCAGTAGGTGAGCGCGGCTAGTATGTCTGAATACTCAGTAGTAAATCAGTAGGCGAGCGCGGCTAGTATGTCTTCTACTCAGTAGTAAATCAGTAGGCGAGCGTGGCTAGTATGTCTGAATACTCAGTAGTAAATCAGTAGGCGAGCGCGGCTAGTATGTCTGAATACTCAGTAGTAAATCAGTAGGCGAGCGCGGCTAGTATGTCTGAATACTCAGTAGTAAATCAGTAGGCGAGCGCGGCTAGTACGTCTGAATACTCAGTAGTAAATCAGTAGGCGAGCGTGGCTAGTATGTCTGAATACTCAGTAGTAAATCAGTAGGCGAGCGCAGCTAGTACGTCTGAATACTCATTAATGAAATCAGTAGGCGAGCGCGGCTAGTACGTTTAAATACTCAGTAGTAAATCAGTAGGCGAGCGTGGCTAGTATGTCTGAATACTCAGTAGTGAAATCAGTAGGCGAGCGCAGCTAGTATGTCTGAATACTCAGTAGTAAATCAGTAGGTGAGCGCAGCTAGTATGTCTGAATACTCAGTAGTAAATCAGTAGGTGAGCGCGGCTAGTATGTCTGAATACTCAGTAGTAAATCAGTAGGCGAGCGCGGCTAGTATGTCTGAATACTCAGTAGGTATTGAGTAGTAGGTGAACGGTACCCGAATCACCTTTTATGTAGTTGAACACAGCACACTGTGTATCCCATGATTCACCTGGAGCGGTGGATGAATTCAGAGTGGAGTAAATAAACGGTGTAAAGCTGAACGTCGGCTGTGTGTACGTAGCTACTGCTAGTGAACTGCCGCTACAGGAGTTAGCGCTACTGCTGAGATAAACATTGATTACATTCCTCCCGTTTCATCTTCTCTGATCTACAGTTTGACAAAAATCAGACAAAAACACAGATCAGAGTCAATAAAAGATCTAAATCTGTCAGTAAACAAGCTTTTAAATGAATAGCAGGACTTTTACGGTGGTGGTCTGACGTCTTGCTAACAGGACGCTGGTAATATGGTGGACGTAGTACGTCTGAGATTGTGTAGTTACTAAAACTCTCCTACTGATATTATCTACTAGTCTACAGCTCGAGCAGTACGTACTGACTCTAATCCAGTACCTACTGACTAGTAGGTGATTTCGGATGCACCTAGTGTCTGTTCTCACTGATGCTTTCCTAGATGAATGCAATCAAATCCAACATCTTGGCCCCAAACTTTGTCGACCAACTAACATAATTAACATGCATTTACATTAATTACATTGTGTACATGCGTGTTTCCTAACAGGAAGTTTACTTAAAGCTCTGTCTCTGTTTAGAATGTGACTGAAATATTAAATTGACTGTTATTGAAACACATTTAGCCTTTAACTAAAATATAAATATCGATTAGAATCATTCGGAAGTTTATAAGTGTCTCGACGGACTGGGGACTAAATGATCAAATTTCTAGAACGATTTAGTTTACTAACATTGACTCTGTCCTAAAATTCAAACATTTAAGACTGTTTAAAAAAACAACAAGAAAAAAGCACAACGTTTATAAAGTCAGCGAATTATTTAAATATTAATAGTTCATTTTAATTTGAATCGTCTAAGGACGCAAATATCGCGTATTATTTCTCGAATCGATTCGGTTGGATGATTCCAAAGACTCGGTTCATTAAAAAAAGGTACAGCGTGATTCTCACAATAATTTACTGTGTTTTGACCTGAAGTATTGATTCCGATTAGTTTTACTGATAAGGAGCCGCTCACGTGACTTGATCATTTTAATTTTAAGCATCTCAGGACGGAAATATATCGCGTATTATTTCTCGAATCGACTCGGTTGGGTGATTCAAATGATTCAGTTCAAAAGAAGCAAATTGTTCCTTCCAAAAATAGAAAACGACTGAAAAAAAAATAGCGTTTATAGCGTGATTAAATTATTAAAATATCACTATTTAAATTTTAATTGGGAGCGTCTCAGCTTGCAAATATCACGTATTATTTCTCGAATCGACTCAGTTGGGTGTTTTAAAGATTTAGTTCAAATGTAGCAATTTATTCTGCTTACAAAAAAAAACACGCACAACGTTTATAATGTGATTGAATTATTAAAACTTTACTAGTTAATTTTTAATTTGAAGCGTCAAATGTGGTTTATTGCTCCAATGACTCAGTTGGGTCTTTTAAAAGATCTGGTTTAAAAGAAGCAGTTTTTTCGTTCCTAAAGTTCAAACATTTAAAGAATGCTTTAGAAAGTCGCAACGTTTATAATGTTGTTGAATTATTAAACTATTAGTATTCACATTTTAATTTGAAGCGTCACAGGATGTAAATATATAGCGCGTTATTATTGCTCGAATCCAATTTGTTCTTTTCTAAAATGTAAACATTTAAAGCTGTTTAATAAACAAAAAAATATTTTTATGATTTCATTCATTCTCGCAATAAGTTAGCATGTTTTGTCGTACGTTTCGAATCGATTCAGTTGCGTGTTCTAAAAGATTCGGTTCAAACAACACCAAATCTTCTTTTCTCAAAATAAAAAAATAATAATAACTGTTTTTTTGTTGTTTATAAAAGACATATCGTGATATTTACGCAAGTATTTACCCTTTTTTCCTTGTAACCCTCGCACAGTGATTCCGACTCGCTTCACAAAAACGAATCGGCTCAAATGACTCGACTCCCCGAATCGGACATCGGCTGCTTGGCGCTCACACGTGTGTGCGCGAGTCCGATGGCGCCGCGCATGCGCAGAGCGCTTGGTGGGGATTTCCAGTGGTGTTGAAGGTAAGCGCTGGTGGCGTCTGAAGAAAATGTGAAAAATTGACAACGTTTCGCGCAATAAAGTCTAAAATACCGGTTCGGATAATGTCACGGGCGGCTCGGGGCCCCGGCGGCGGCGGTAGAGTGGCTGTGAGTCGGCTGTGCTGAGAGGAAAAAACGTCTCGGTAGCTGGATAGCTACTTAGCCGGCTAGCTGCGTTAGCTTCGGTGGCTACGGCTAGCTGTCCAGGCTGAGCTGGGCGTCTCTGAATCCTGAGAGCAGATTTATGGAGAGATTTTGGAGGCAGGAGCATATTTGGGGAGATTTGGCAGCTTGTGTGGCCTGTAAACGCTTCTCAGAGGAGAGATATTGAGGCGAGGTTCGCTGGGTTGAAGAAGATGCTGAGGTAAAAACGATGTAGGTGCTTAGCAGCAATGCGCATCTTATTACAGTGAGAGGTGGAGAGTCTTGTTATGGTTGGTATTTTGGGGGGTGCTTTAGTGTGATGGCAGGTTATTTTAGCGACTTGTGTGCTGCTTTGGGCACGGTTTAATGTGTTTATGAGATGCTGGGCTAAGCTGGAGTGTTATTCGCCAGCTTCTTGTTCGCATTTCCCCGTTCCACCTTAAATGGTGCAGCAGGCATGAGCGCCAGAATGTGCCTGCTGCACCATTTAAGGTGGAACGGAGATATGCGAATAATGAAGGCTTTTGCCAGGGAAAGGGCGTGTGTGCAGGCATGAGCCTCCCTATATAACAGCTAAATCTATATAAAATGTCTCGTATCCGGTCCCCTTGTGCATGCTCCCTCATTCTCCTCATTTTCAGGCTGCCATAAGGACCGTCTCGCTCTCTGCATGGCACCTTCAGTAATCCATGGTGAGGAGAAGCTGAGATAACGGGTCAATGCTCGCCTTTATTCCACGCTGACTGAAGTCAGCATGAGGGTGGGCGTGTGCCATCGCACCCTGGCATACAGTGGACGCTGCTAGGGTGGGAGGGGGGGAGGGTCATCTGGTGGCAGATGCATGCTCAGTAGTACGTGCTGGCTCGTCTGTGTGCCTACTCTGCACTATTAGCTCGGTATTGTGTCTGCAGGCAGAAGCCTAAGCCCACGCTGCAGCCTCCGAGTAAGTTCCCAGGCTTCTTCCTCATTAATTCAACTGGATGTTGTTGTGTTTTTTTTTTTTTTTTCCTTTGCTTTTGTTTTCAGCTGGGCAGCATCCTGGGCCTCTCCTGCGAAGGCTGACCTTGAACTCGCTGCTGGTGGCAGACCCTGAGGGTATCCTCGTACAAGGTGAAGCTTCCCCCACCACCACCACCACCACCTTTCCCTTCCTTATCTGCGGCCCTCAGGACGGTTTGGCTAATGAGGCATAGCCACCCGAGCAGACATGGCCAAGGCCTTCTAAATTAAACCAGGAGGCGGCTCCCAACCAGGCCACAGCTTTGCTATCTCCTCTTCTCTCCTCTCATCTTCTCCTCTGCCAAGTTGTATATTTGGAAGATGATTGTGTCATACTGACCACCACCCCCACCCCCGCCCCCAAAACCTGTCCTGCCTGGCTGGTCCGCCTGGCTGTTCGTGGCCAGTGGGCTCATGACATGGCCTGAGGGAGATCCTGGGCTGGGGGAATGACCGAAGAGACTGTTGCAGCCTAAAGCGGCCCACTGCCACCAAATGGATGCCAAGCTTCGAGAGGACCTGTTCCGGAGGTATGTGGCGTCGCTGGAAAAGAAGCTCGAGGAAGGAGCCGGAGGTGAGATTGGAGGAGGAGGAGGAGGAGGTCAAGGATCCACGAGCGAGGAGGCCCTCATCTCCACAGCAACAGCCCTGCTGGGGGCGTATCAACCTGATCCCGGGCACCGTTTTCGCATGATTCGCTTCTACGACATCGTGGAGAACTCTCTTCGGACTCTGAGGGGCGCCAGCCTGCGCTTGCTGGAGACGGCCTTCGCCACGCTGGAGACCGTGTGCACCAACCTGCTGCTGTTCCCCTGGAAGAAGGAGTTCCGTTGCATTAAGGTGGGCTAAGTTAACCACACAAACAGAGTTCTAGTGAGTAAGTAAGTAAGAACAGTATGTTTTATAGTAATTAATTATATAGTAATTAATGTTTGCATGACTAGTGTCAACCCCTCTTATAGGACTGGATGGTCTCAGTTGCTTACAATATATTTATGTTTTCTAAGAGGATATATAGAATGGCAGTACTGTTTATTTTGATATACTCTGATACTCTGATACTCTGACCCCCCCCCCCCCCCTTGCTTACAGCAGTGCAGGTCCCCAGTACCAAAGAAGACCTGGGGCCTTATTGCAGAAACATCTTTAATTTAATCCTAAATTAAGATTTTTCACAGATTTGTATTACTGAAGCTCACAGCATCTTATCTCCTGTTATGGAATCCTAAACTACTCGATAGTAGTAGACAGTTACCTGTCATGCCTGAAATGTAAACATTGCATTAGGGTGGGCTAAGTTAACCACATATACTGTGCACTCAGAGTTCTAGTAAGTAAGTAAGTAAGGTATGATTAGGTTGTGTGTTTTATAGTAAGCTTGTTTTGGTAGTGTAAACCTGTAAAGGGCTTCAATGTTTCTATTTTCAAATGACTATAATCTGGTAATGATTGTGTCTTTGGGTTTTAGAAAAGCGGCATATAAGAATAAAGTATTATTATTATTATTATCATCACTATTATTATATTTATAATATCCAGGACCATTTGTGATGCTATCCAGACATAGTTTTCCAGACAGCTCCTCTCACTGACTTAAAAATAGGTATGAAGTGTGATAAACTGGATGTTAAGAATACTGTTAGAGCGTCCCCTGCTGTTTATCAGAGCGTCACTGCACCCCAGTTTCGGTTTCCATTTCCCAAACGCTTTAGTCGCTAATATACTAACGTTATTCTTCCTAATAAATAGCCACGTGTTTAGCTATCTCTCATCATTATTCACCAGCAATACTATAATATTCGATCTGAGCAGTTTTCATTAAGGTTAATATGGGAAGGTAATAAGAGAGGATGGTTGGTGTGTAGTGAGGAGGTCGTGGCGAAGGTGGCGGTCTAGCAAATCACTAAAGATCTGGTCCCTGTTGCAATGATGGACTAAGAGAAAAGCTACTAAAATACATTAACACATGACACCGGCTGCCCAATTGCAACTATATATGTAATAAATGTTTTAATCTCCATATGAAAGGAAACTTTTAATAAAAGTCCTTGTGATGTATCACATGTAGCTTTGACTTACAACTGAACCCACTTCCTACTCTGTTCATCCAGCTATAACATTAAACACACATCCTTCTATCTACACACACTGTCCACTGTATCAGCTCTACTGACCATAAAGGAGCTACACTTACAGACTGTAGTTCATCTGATTCTCTGTATACTTTATTACTCTGTCCTTTAATGATCAGGACCTCCTCAGGACCCCCACAGACCAGGTGCTGGTGTGAGTGGATCAGACACAGTAGAGCTGCTGGAGTGTATAACACTGTTTCCACTCACTGTCCACTCTGTTAGACACTCCTACTACTTGCTGGTCCACCTTGTAGCTGTAAAGTCCAAGACGATAGCTCATCTGCTGCTGCACAGTTTGTCTACTCTTTGCATAGTAAACAAGGAATGTCCTACAGGTTGTTCACCATTTACAGGAATGCTGTGGACCAGTTCACTGCCACTGTTATTGATATGTTTCAGTAATTTGGATAATTCAGCCCAATGTGAAGTTCATGCTCCAGGACTCATCCTAAATTTATTGGTTGGACTTGTTAACAAGCTTAAATGATCTGATTCATATAAATATTTTGATATGATTAATGCTCCAGTAGAAGCCCTCATGCAAATTATTAGATGTATTAGATGTTGTACTGTGTGCTGGGTCGTCTCGCCCCCTACTCGCACATCTCAGAATAGCTTATGGGTTTTGGGAACCATCGAAACGTTGACATCATGCAGCAAACGGCAAATAATGCTGGCCGTTCTTTAAACATGCGCCGTTTATGGCTTGTTGTGGTTTTAGTACACCGATTAGTCATAACATTATAAACGCCTCCACGTATCTTTTTATCAGCTCCACTGACCATATAGGAGCTACACTTACAGACTGTAGTTCATCTGATTCTCTGTATACTTTATTACTCTGTTCTTTAATGATCAGGACCCCCACAGGACCACCACAGAGCAGGTACTATTAGAGAGGTGGGTCATTCTCAGCACTGCAGTGACACTGACGTGGTGGTGGTGTGTTAGTGTGTGTGGTGCTGGTGTGAGTGGAGTGTTTAAACACTGTGTCCACTCACTGTCCACTCTATTAGACACTCCTACTACGTGCTGGTCCACCTTGTAGATGTAAAGTCAGAGACAGTAGCTCATCTGCTGCTGCACAGGTTGTGTTGGTCATCCTCTAGTCCTGGGTGTTTAATTAGAGTCAGTAAGGTCCAGTTAGAGGAGATCTCCTCAGGCTGGTCCGGACCGTCATCATCTCTAACGTGTGTGATGATTCGGTGGTGTGTTCTGTTTACTGAAGTAGTCTAGTATCAACATCTTATATCATCAGCTACTGAAACACCAACACACCACACATACCGTTCAGTATATTTTAGTATATTTACTGTTTAAATGCTAAACTGAATGAATTGTTTATAAACTTCTAATAAATGTTTTTTTACTTTTACAGATAAAACAAGGGCTACATTAAAAACAAATTAAAAAAAAGTGTTTATTTAAAGAAAAAGTAAATAAAAAGTGTAGCCTTCTTCTTAACTCTATAAGGAGCTGCCTGTGGGAATAATAAACATATATGTCTCGGTCCATTCCTGAGGCGTACCTCGCCTGTGTGCTCTCCGCTCTCCACTCTCCCGAATATGCACAGATCTGATTGGCTGAGGAGCGCCTTTGGTGATCTTACAATGCACGCGATTGGTCTGTGAGGTTACTGTACTGCGAAAAGTTCCACCACTTGAAATAAACACAGAATTAAATCCTTTTCAGTAGTTTATCTGTTTGGGGTCCGTGGGACCTCTGCTCTAGTCCTTTAATAGTGGACACAGGACACTGTCGTTTGGATGGTTTTGGTTGGTGGACGATTCTCAGTCCAGCAGTGACACTGAGGTGTGTAAACACTCCAGCAGCAACACAGCTGTGTCTGATCCACTCACACCAGCACAACACACACTAACTAACACACCACCACCGTGTCAGTGTCACAGCAGTGCTGAGAATGATATACCCAACTCCGTGGTGGTCCTGTGGGAACCATTAGAGAACAGAGTAATAAAGTATACAGAGAATCAGATGAACTACAGTCTGTAAGTGGAGCTCCTGTATAATTAGTGGAGATGATCAAACAGGCAGTGTGTAGATATAAGGAGGTGGTTTCAATGTTGTGTGTATGTTGCAAGGAAAGTCACAACGTGAAGCAAGATGATCTCAGTGTCCTACATGAAATTTTTTGTGTGTGTGGTTTTAATATTATCTGTTGACTGATAGTATTCATCTTCTTATGATGAGTGAAGTGCTGACCTCCTCTCTGGCTCCCACAGACCTTCACTGGGCCGTACGTCTACCAGCTTCAGTCTGCGATTTGCGACTCGGACCTGCGCTCACTGCTCCGCTCCATGGGCTACTCCCGAGACCAGGAGCTGCAGTACATCGTCCGCGAGCACCCTGGAGGTTCTCCGCACCTACGACAGCTGGCCTTTGAGCTTCTGCTGGCGCAGGCCGAGTGCCGTCTCCTGGGGGAGGTGGTGGCTTTGTCCAGGGGCACAGCCTCGGAGCTGGAGGCCGTGGAGGTGAGGAGGAACACCAGGGAAGATGCCGCAGGTTGCGCCGACGCCCTCCGACGACGGGACAGCCTCACCGGAGACATGACCCGCTTGTCCGTGCGTCCCGCGGACATCGAGCGTGCCCATTTGAGACGGAGCGGCCGCCCGTCCAAGTCCGTGGACGTGACGGACAGCGCGGGGCACTGGCACCAAGCCAGCAAGCCCATCCTCAAGGCGTCGCTGAGTCTGCGCAAGGAGCCGCTGTTTGTGGACACCGAGGAGGACCTAAAGGACGAAATCATCCGTCCCGGGACTTCGCTTCACCCGGCCGTGGCGCCGCCTTCGCACAGCCCGGTGGCCGACTTCTTCCCCATTCAGTCTCCACCCTCGGAGCCTTACCCTTACCACTTGTCTTCTCTGGACGAAATCGACCTGTACACGGAACGCGGTCTAGGGGGCCGGCAGACGCCTTCCAGGCCACCGAGCCGCGAAGCGAGGGACGGCTGGGCGCTAAAAAGCCACGGGGTGAAGTGCCAGGGCTGCGGATTGGGCTGCCCGACGCTGTCCTCGTGCCAGAGATGCGACATGATCCTGTGTCCGTCCTGCCACGCGGTGGAGCCGACGCCGTGCTGCGGGTTCCAGGACTACCCCAAAACCTCCCGCCCCCTGGACGGCTACATGCCCGTGAAGGAGAAGCTCTCGGTCTATTCCAGCGCCGCCCACTCTCACACCCACCCTCATCCGCACCCTCATCCGCACCCGCTGCCCCATTCCCACTCCCATTCTCCTCTGCTGGACAAGCCCATGATCAGCGCCAAGCTGTTCCCCAGCAAGCCCCTGACCCTGAGCGCCCCCAGCCCCACCGGAGGCGAGCGCCTCAGCGCCGGCGGCTCCCGCTGCGGCTTCTGCAACAAGCCGGGGGCCTCGCACACCTGCGTGAATTGCTCCAAGGTGTCGTGCGACTCGTGCATGAGCCTGTACGCCAGCGACATGTGCACGCGCAAGAGCCTGCACCACAATTTCGTGCCCAACCACCAGCTCAACTACAAATCCAGCACCATATCTCACCTGGTATATCGATAGGCATTACCACGCATGGTCCAGCGTGGACTGACTTGACATTCTCTCTCTCTCTCTCTCTCTCTCTCTTGCTCGCTCTCTCTCTCTCTCTCTCTCTCTCTCTCTCTCTCTCGCTCGCTCTCTCTCTCTCTCGCACTCTCTCTCTCTCTCTCTCAGATGTTCATATCGACTCTGGAATGCAATCTTCCTCGCCGAGCTAAGAGTCATCTCTCCTCCGGTCCATTTCGCTGCCTTGTAGAAATTCAGGCTGTACTCTAAACGTTCCTCTCATATGTTTTGTTTGTTTGTTAGGTTTTTTTTGTTTGTTTTTTTTCCTTCCGCTCCTTCTCTTCCTCTCTATCGTCCAGTCATGTGATCTTGTAGTTCTTCCCACTCTTTTAACCTGCCTTGACTTTACTGCGATCGGAGAGAAAACGAACAAGGCCAAAAAAGCTGGAACCAACTCCGTCCAGGCGCGACTCACTGGAAGACAAAAAAAAAAAAATATTACGACATATGCAACATACAGGACTCTGTCCATGCGGTTGTTGCGCAAAGACCTCTCCCTGGACGTTTTCAGGCTTGAACAACTGATCAAAAGAGAAAAAAAAATACACTGGAATTCAATAGTATATATTTTGAATCATAATTCTATAGATCTGTGTGAGACTGTTCAAAGGGTGGGGTGGGTTTCTCGGGGCGGGTGAGGGAGCTGGGTTTGGATATTGTTTTTTTTTTTTTTTCCCCCAATGGTGAATTTGCATCAGAGGTTCTAGTTCAGCGAAGGCGCTAAAGTGAAGGCGCAGAGGAGAAACACCTTGTTGAGAACCCCATTGAGAGTCTGTCCAGAAAGCTGTGGTTTCAGGTCATATGAACCAGGCTGGGATACTTGCACCCTGATGGCATTGGTTGGGTTATAGCGCAGCTTGTTCTGCAGTCAGCTGTCAGTACTCAGTGCAGTGCGTTCTGTGGGTTTTTTCCTTTTTTCTGCATATCTACTGCTGATTTTAAGGTATATCTAGAACGTTGGCTAACACGTGAAGGCGTTTACACACCAACGCTGACGCTGCGCAGGATCTGAAACCTCATAAACTCTTGTACCACGTTTTAATCCCAGTAGTTCAAGCTTCGAGTGCAAATTCGATCTCGTTTGCATCTGGCTGAATGGGCCAACCATGCCACCGAGAAGGATGCTCTCCACTTTGGGAAAACTAGAGAGGAACCCAGAGTTTCTCCACCTCATGCAAGGAGCTGAAACTGTACAAGCTCCTCAGTTTGAGCTGACGTTGGAGATGAAACTCTGAGCCAATTTGAACTGCTTTTAGATGATCTGAACATTCATCTTCATTCAGAAACTTCCAAATTGTAGGTTTGTAGTCCAGGTTGAGCAGTTTTCAGAGGTTCTGATTCTTCCAACGTTGTTTTGCTGGAACCCAGAGCAGCTCCTCATCGTTCGGTGTGTAACAGCCTTCAGAAACCTGCAGATTGGCTGGTTTTATTGGTTTACATTACATCCACATACACAGTGAGCTAGTAGTAAACTACAGTATCTTCTTAGATGTCTATGTTGAAGCTTTAATGATGCCTTCAGTGGACGCAACTCTTAGTCCCCACTGGGACGTCGCTACGCTATGACTCGAATCAGTGTGATCAGGGTGTAAGACGCTGGTGACCACGTCTATTGGACTGTAGGCTTAAGTCACAAGTTCACCGTTTATCTTATCCAGCTGTGCGGATGTCCCCGAAGGTTGCCTGGACTGTTTCAGCTACGCAGCCGATATTCCCAGCCGAGTTTTCCCCCACTCTGAAGCACACGCCGCAACTTTCTGACACGTGGGTTACATGGTGACTCATATCCTGATTATTTTTTTAAATGCCGAACAGTTTACTTGCATTAACAGTTGTGAAAAAATGGCCTAACGTGTGGTTCGTTTGGTGAACTAATTGGTTTGAATTAGCGTTGAGGGTGTTTGTG
Organism: Megaleporinus macrocephalus; assembly: GCA_021613375.1. NCBI lineage: Eukaryota > Metazoa > Chordata > Actinopteri > Characiformes > Anostomidae > Megaleporinus > Megaleporinus macrocephalus. The sequence continues at coordinate 41,964,246 of CM038718.1, forward strand.
AGGTTTTTTTTTTATTATCAGGCGATGGTCTGTTTTCCAAAGCAGGATTTCTCAGTAAGGAAGGAGTTGAAGGATAAGTTCAGCCAGTGGATTAAAGCCAACATCCACCAGATTTTGGTAGTAATACAGGAACCATGTTTACTTGCGCTGGAGTAATCAAATAATGGGGAAACTCTAGCTCTGCATCAGATTTCCATCAGATTTTCAGCCAACTAATACACTCGCTGAACAGCATATCACATAAACTCAACCTTCTTGTTGCCTTGATTTAAAAACATACATCATATAGAAGATGAAGAATATGTAAGTACAAGTGTTTTGTAGCTGTGTTAAATATTCATGTCTGTTTTCACACGACTAAACACTTGCCGTACTTGACCTGGGCTGAGAAAAGCGAAAGAAATCAGAGTAAGGAGATACATAGACTGAGAAACCCTATTACCAATAATTCATTAGTTAAATTCAGAGCTTTCTAGGCTTTTATTCCATCTTAGAAACCAGCGATAATTGCAGAAATCTGATAACGATCAGATCATTAAGTGCATTCAAATATACTCATTGATAGGTTATATATCTTGTTAGTCATTGTTAGGTTCACTAAGGCATTATGGGTGTAAGGATTTCAATATGTAAACAAACAAGGTATCGTAATTTAACTGTCATTTAATTAAAATGTAATAATTATTGAACGATCTGTTAGCTACGGTTCTGAACTATTGATGACTTACTGTCAGAATCGGCAGAATATAAGGTGTCGCCATGTTTGTGGTGTCACTGTGTAGTCACGTAACAGCAGCCGTGTCTTAACGTGAACCGGTTCTGTATAGAACCATAGAAAGTTCCTTGCATGGAGAAGTGGTTCTTCAGGCTGGAGAGCACTGATGTATCTGTTGTATACAGCACCAAAAATGGTTCTTCTGCTGAGATGTTATCAAGTCTGCGTCAATACACTCTTGCAAAGGTTCTTTGCATGGTCAGGGTTCTATATAGAACCCCTATCTTAACAACAGGACTGCTTGAAGAAGTATGTTTTGACCCTAAGAATTCCATGAGGCTGAAATAATTATTAAATGTCTCAACTTCTATTAAATCTACACACCTAAAGGGTTCTGTTTAGAACTCGTGAGTTCAGACGTAGAACCCTTTGCATGCTTTGATGCTTCTCTTCTAATAGAACTGGTTCTTCAGATTGATCTGTTCTGAGCAAAAAAGGCTCTTTTATTGTGACAAACTTGACACCGTTACTTTAGCAGAACCCTTTTTGGTGGTATGCAGAACTCTCTACAAAATATAGAACCTAGCACATTATCCATCAATCTGAAGAACCCTGTCGCAAAAGCAAAGCCCCTTCTAATCAAGCCAAGTGTTCATGCTTCCATGTAGAACTGTATTCCTCACTAAAGAATGGATACAGTGTTTCATAACAGCAGAACCCATTTCGGTGCTACGTAGAACCAAAATAATCAGTGTTTTTTTCTGCATACCTTGAGCTTAGTTTACATCGTGAGATAACCTCACAGTGATTGGATCAATAAAAATGTTCCAAATTGCTTTGGATAAAATCTGTCCAAAGGAAAACAACACGTTCCCCATCAACCTGAAGAACCATTTCACCATTAAAAGAACACTTTATCCATTTAGAACCCGTTGCATAACCAGTATGTACCAGTATTAGCGCTACAGAGAAATATGCCGTTAATTTCAGTTTAAAATGCAGTTAAATTAATAAGATGTAGATATTTTAGTGAAGTAACTCTAAAAGCTTTGCTGCTCCAAAGTACAGTAAATATATAATTTAGCTTATTTTAGTTTGAATTAAATCGTAATCGTTGCCGTCCTAGTCAGTAGGGTTGTGTATCGGCCAAAACCCACAGGGGTTGTGATTCGATATATTGCGATACTCTAATAAATATATCATATATCATGTAAGTATAGGTTTACTAATGCTTATGTTAGAGCAGTGCGCCTTTGCGCTACTTGTTTTCATTGGAGTCTAATAATGAAGAACGCTGACATCTAGTGGTCAGGGCTTTAAACTGAAACCACCATTTGCCACAAATCGTTACTGGGGTTTTGAGAATGGATACAGTATCACAAAACACAACGTTGTGATATTCGATATTGTCGATACTTTCTAATGGCCCTACTAGTCAGTATGTTTGGCCCTGTAGGCTAAGGATAAAGCCCGTCCAGTTGGAGAAGAGTTGACGTTGGCTTATCTACCTTACTGAGAAATCCTGCTTTGTGAAACGAGCCCAGGCCAGTTGGGGGAGTTTAGTCAATCACAGTGGACCCACAGTTGGACTCCGGTATGATCCAGCATAGCTTTTCCTCAGAGCTGCTAGATCCCCACCATGCAACACTAATCATCTACGACTGTAATATAATACTTTGGATAAATAGGAGTCTAAAGTTTATAAGGGATGTATTTATTCTTCTATCAAGATTACGACTAAGATGGAATACGCACAACCGTGTACGTCTTTGAACAAACCAGCTGAATTTACAGCCTAACAAAAAATAAATAAATAAATAAATGAGCCTCCCTGCTTTGTGTGAGAACATAGAAGCCTCACGAAGCAAGAACTAAAGACCCGGTCAGGGAAAGCGGGCGCAAACGGACGCAGCCGAAATGATACAATGGCCGGGTCCAGGCCGCACCTTACCAGGACTGTATCGTATGTATGGTAAATGTTAGGGCTATGATGATATATTGGTGCAATGATTTATCGTGACATTAAAATGATGAAGGATTATATTGTTAGACGATGCTTTCGAATTCTTGTTTGGTTCCGGGATGATTAACAGTCTCTGATTGTTTCAAGGTGTTCAGCTTCCATGGGTGCGGAGCTTAAGCACTGGCGGAGCTTTAATACTGTGACTGTCTTCATAGCCCTAGGAAGCGTGCTCAGATGCAGACGGCCAAGGAACCCAGGTATAGATGTTTTTTGTTTTTTTTTTAGGTGAGATTGACGAGCACAGCTACTGCAGCCATTACATCATACATTCGTTTGCTGTCATCTTGTATGTAGAGAGGTTTCTCTGAAATATTAAACAAATATGATTTTTTTGAAATATTTGATTTTTTGTTTTTCTGGACGCAGATTTAGCACAAAAAAAATTCTGCTTGGTCTCCACTGACAGTATATACCCTGATTGTATGATAGACACTAATTCTAACTGGTATCCAAAGATATGGAATGTAGTATATTCACAAGGGCGATGTGTATACGGTTATTATCAGGATACTCCAGTATAAAACAGCTTTGCGTTCCTGTCCTACTAATAAAACAAGCTGTTTGGAAATACGACTGTAAGACAGTAAGAGTCCTGATATTTGTGGCCAGATTAAAGGATAGTAGTTAGGCTTTATTATTTATTTGGAACCCCATTAGCTTCCACAATGTGGTTACTAGTCTTCCTGGGTTCCACACCAAGACAAAATCAATTAAAATAAACAATCAAGAATCAACATAAACAAATGCAACAGAACACCAGACATTAAAAATAAAAAAAAGAGAGAACACCCCTACAATCATATAAGCTTAAAGAAATTAAATTTATTTATTATCTGCCTGTTGTTTATAGGAAGCATATTTCAAGCCAAGAAGACCTATAAAGAACAGTTCTCTTCATAAAATTAGATTTTGGCTTTTGGATTTTGATTTGATTTTAGCTGAGGCTGAGACCAAGCACTAGACCAAGCTAAACATTTTATATAAGTTATACGGCTATTATTGACATACTCAACAAATCCAACATGGATATTTGAGCTGTTTTTACATTGGGCTGTCCCATAAAACAAGCTTTCAGGTAGCAACAGGACATGCCCACGGACACGCCCACTGCGCTCCTATTGGCCACAGCAAGAGTTGGACGTAGGACGTTGCACAAAAGTGGCCAACGCTTAAACTTAACAATGCACATGTAGCTGAAAGTTAGTATGAAGTATACGGTTATTACCAGTATACTCAACAAATCCAACGTAGATATTTTCACACTGAGCTTAGGTCTGTGCAAAAGTGGGCGGGGCTCTCCCATAAAACAAGAAGCCACAGACACGCCCACTGCGTTCCTATTGTCTACGCCAACGCTTGGCTGTTGGGCATCGTGCAAAAGTTGCCAATACTTAAACTTGACCCTGTGCGTCTAAGCTGAAAGTTTTATATACATTTATATAACATATACTCTTATTATTGCTATACTCAACAAATTTATCTTAAATATTTTCGCACTAAGCACAGTCCAGTGCTAAAGTGGGCAGGCCTCACCCATACAATAAGCTTTTAGGTAGCAACAAGAACCCACAGACACACCCACTGCGTTCCTATTGGCCACACCAACACTTGGCCGAAGGGTGTCGTGCAAAGGTTGCCAATACTTAAACTTGACTCTGCGCGTCTAAGCTGAAGGTTTTATACGAGGTTCTAAAAGGTATACGGTTATTATCGGTATACTCAACAAATCCAACGTGGATATATTCACACTGAGCACAGTCCAGTACAAATGGGCAGGACTCTTCTATACAACGAGCTTTCAGATAGTAACAGGAACCCATAAGACACACCCACTGCGTTCCTATTGGCTCAGCCAACACTTAAATTTGACCCTGCGCGTCTGCCGCGGCGGACTCCGGTTTCCATTGCGCCTGCAGCTGAGCTCCATGCATTCGTTTTAAAAGGATGTGTTGTTCTTGAAAGAACCTTTTAAATAAAACACAACATACGAGTCACACAGGCTTTAGTTGGTTCTGTATGGAGCCTTTTTGATGAATATACTGACGCTGTGCTTTCGAGCATCAGTGGGACGTGTGATGTAGACGTGAGCCCACCATAAAGAACCAACTGAGTGGTCAGTTCTCTGTTCAATTCAAGATGATACAAAACTTACATGTTTTCCATTAAAGAAACCAAAAACATTGCCAGTCACAGAACCTTACGTCGTACTGTACGGAACCCTTTTTGATGAACATACATAAACAAAAATCATCGCTGTCCAATGGAAAACTAGTATCTTTAAAAATTAAAACCTTACTGGCGAGACCAGAAACATACCTCACTTTTAATGTAAGTCAATGGAACCAGAATTTATCCAAACTATTTTGGAGCATTTCTATTGGTCCATTCATCATAAAATCTTCAAACAATGTAAACGCCAGCTGTCGTGTTCAGATGATGTAGAAAAATAAAAATACACAAGAATTTGACCTGACTGTATGTGTGTGTGTATATATATATATATATATATATAGCATTTGAACATGCCAATGATTGTTTACATTGTGTGAAAATTTCATGATGAGTGGACCAATAGAAATGCTCCAAAATAGCTCTGAAACATTTCTGGTTCCATTGACTTGCATTGAGAGTAAAGTAGGTTTTTGGTCTCTCCTGTAAAGTTGCAATTTTGGAGATACTCGTTTTTCATTGGACAGCGCTGATATATAATTAAAGTCCACTGTTGTTGGCTTGACCACTGAATGTCACTAGGCTGCCCATAAGTTGTGGGTGTGATGTCAGATGGAGGTTTGCTTGCATCTGATTGGTCCTTTAGGTGTTATTGGGTCAAGTTCCCCAAACGTAAGCCAGTGATGGTACTAGTTTGTGCTGTAGTTGGTAATGAAGTATTGCAGCTGCTGCGATTTCAATATAAAAATGACGAGTCAGGCCCGTCGCCCACCTGTACCCCCAAAGTTCAGCTTGTTTGCGCGTTCCTGTCTGACTAATAAAACAAACTGTGCAGCGTTGCGAGTGTGAGAGTCAGCATGAGACACAGCGTCCTAATATTTGTGGCCAGGTTAGTGTTAATAACAGGTTATTAAATAAAGCAGAGTGTTTTTTTACCCAGTCCAGTGAAAATATGATGTAGAACCAAAATTAAACTAATAATGAATTTATATTTAGTGTAGGTCACATGCCTGAAACCTTACAGTTTCTCTTATTCCAGTTCTTCTCTCTGTTGATAAAGAAAAAAATTTTATAGCTTAAACGAAAATGTAACGAACAGATATTGTCCATGTATTGTTGTTATTATTATTATTATTATTATTATTATTATTATTATTATTAATACATCTAGGTGCTGATGTTTTACAGTATTAGTGAACATTTGATTGTGATTGAATCTGCGTCCAGAAAACTGCTTTGCTCGCGACTGAGTCAGGGATGTGAGGTAGTTGACGGATGGGCGCTGCGTTCACCGGCGTGTTGTTTCGTAGCTGTGGTGAGGTTGGACGAGCTCCCGGCGGTGAGAACAGACGGAGAAGTTGCTTCTGCTGCGTTCTCATTCGTTCTAGAACCAAAACAATAAGAATGGTTCTCATTCCGGACCTCACAGCCAGCAACGGCAGCATGAAGCCTCACCAATGTTTTAAAGTCTGAATGTGTGACAATCAGAGGAGCTTCATCAGTCTACAGTGTTTATTTAAGGTGGAGAAAAACAGGAGCAGCTCTGTAGTGGTTATTTAAGGTGGAGGAGCTCTGTGCTGGGTATTTAAGGTGGAGGAGCTCTGTGCTGGGTATTTAAGCTGGAGGCGCTCTATACTGGTTATTTAAGGTAGAGGAGCTCTATACTGGTTATTTAAGGTGGAGGAGCTCTTTAGTGGTTATTTAAGGTGGAGGCGCTCTGTGCTGGTTATTTAAGGTGGGGGAGCTCTGTGCTGGTTATTTAAGGTGGGGGAGCTCTGTGCTGGTTATTTAAGGTGGAGGAGCTCTTTAGTGGTTATTTAAGGTGGAGGCGCTCTGTGCTGGTTATTTAAGGTGGGGGAGCTCTGTGCTGGTTATTTAAGGTGGAGGAGCTCTCTACTGGTTATGTAAAGTAAAGAAGGGCAGGAGGAGCTCTGTACTGGGTATTTAAGGTGGAGGAGCTCTGTATTGGGCATTTAAGGTGGAGGAGCTCTGTACTGGTTATGTAAAGTGAAGAAGGGCAGGAGGAGCTCTGTACTGGGTATTTAAGGTGGAGGAGCTCTGTATTGGGTATTTAAGGTGGAGGAGCTCTACTGGTTATGTAAAGTGAAGAAAGGCAGGAGGAGCTCTGTACTGGGTATTTAAGGTAGAGGAGCTCTGTAGTGGTCATTTAAGGTGGAGGCGCTCTGTAGTGTTTATTTAAGGTGGAGAAAAACAGGAGCAGCTCTGTAGTGGTTATTTAAGGTGGAGGAGCTCTGTGCTGGGTATTTAAGCTGGAGGCGCTCTATACTGGTTATTTAAGGTAGAGGAGCTCTATACTGGTTATTTAAGGTGGAGGAGCTCTTTAGTGGTTATTTAAGGTGGAGGCGCTCTGTGCTGGTTATTTAAGGTGGGGGAGCTCTGTGCTGGTTATTTAAGGTGGGGGAGCTCTGTGCTGGTTATTTAAGGTGGAGGAGCTCTTTAGTGGTTATTTAAGGTGGAGGCGCTCTGTGCTGGTTATTTAAGGTGGGGGAGCTCTGTGCTGGTTATTTAAGGTGGAGGAGCTCTCTACTGGTTATGTAAAGTAAAGAAGGGCAGGAGGAGCTCTGTACTGGGTATTTAAGGTGGAGGAGCTCTGTATTGGGCATTTAAGGTGGAGGAGCTCTGTACTGGTTATGTAAAGTGAAGAAGGGCAGGAGGAGCTCTGTACTGGGTATTTAAGGTGGAGGAGCTCTGTATTGGGTATTTAAGGTGGAGGAGCTCTACTGGTTATGTAAAGTGAAGAAAGGCAGGAGGAGCTCTGTACTGGGTATTTAAGGTAGAGGAGCTCTGTAGTGGTCATTTAAGGTGGAGGCGCTCTGTAGTGGTTATTTAAGGTGGAGGAGCTCTGTGCTGGTTATTTAAGCTGGAGGCGCTCTATACTGGTTATTTATGGTGGAGGAGCTCTTTAGTGGTTATTTAAGGTGAAGGCGCTCTGTACTGGTTATTTAAGGTGGAGGAGCTCTTTAGTGGTTATTTAAGGTGGAGGCGCTCTGTGGTGGTTATTCAAGGTGGAGGAGCTCTGTGCTGGTTATTTAAGGTAGAGGAGCTCTATACTGGGTATTTAAGGTGGAGGAGCTCTGTACTGGGTATTTAAGGTGGAGGAGCTCTGTACTGGTTATGTAAAGTAAAGAAGGGCAGGAGGAGCTCTGTACTAGGTATTTAAGGTGGAGGAGCTCTGTACTAGGTATTTAAGGTGGAGGAGCTCTGTACTGGTTATGTAAAATGAAGAAAGGCAGGATGAGCTCTTTAATGGTTATTTGAGGTGGAGGAGCTCTGTACTGGGTATTTTAGGTGGAGGAGCTCTGTACTGGTTATGTAAAGCGAAGAAAGGCAGCAGGAGCTCTGTACGGGTTATTTAAGGTGGAGGAGCTCTGTACTGGTTATTTAAGGTGGAGGAGCTCTGTACTCGTTATTTAAGGTGGATGAGCTCTGTACTGGTTATTTAGGGTGGAGGAGCTCTGTACTGGTTATGTAGAGCAAAAAAAGGCAGGAGGAGCTCTCTACTGGTTATTTAGGGTGGAGGAGCTCTGTACTGGTTATTTAAGGCGGACAAATACGGGAGGAGCTTTACGGGTTGCTCTTAGAGTAAAGCAGGAGGAGCTCTGTAGTGGTTATTTAAGGTGGAGGAGCTTTATAGTGGTTATTTAAGGTGGAGGAGCTCTATAGTGGTTATTTAAGGTTAAGAAAGACAAGGAGCTCTGTACTGGTTACCTAATGTGGAGCGAGGCAGGAAGTGCTCTGTGCTGGTTATTTAAGGTGGAGAAAGGCAGGAGGAGCTCTGTTTTGGTTTTTAAGGTGGAGGAAGGCATGAGGAGCTTTGTACTGGTTATTTAAGGTGGAGAAAGACAGGAAGAGCTCTGTACTGGTTATTTAAGGTGGAGAAAGACAGGAAGAGCTCTGTACTGGTTATTTAAGGTGGAGAGAGACAGGAAGAGCTCTGTACTGGTTATTTAAGGTGGAGAATAACAGAAGGGGCTCTACTGGTTATTTAAGGTGGAGAATAACAGGATGGGCTCTACTGCTTATTTAAGGTGGAGAGAGGCAGGAGGGCCTCTACTGGTTATTTAAGGTGGAGGAAGACATGAGCTCTGTACTGGTTATTTAAGGTGGAGGAAGACATGAGCTCTGTACTGGTTGTTTAAGGTGGAGAAAGGCAGAAGACTTACTGGTTATTTAAGGTGGAGAGAGACAGGAAGAGCTCTGTACTGGTTATTTAAGGTGGAGAATAACAGAAGGGGCTCTACTGGTTATTTAAGGTGGAGAATAACAGGATGGGCTCTACTGCTTATTTAAGGTGGAGAGAGGCAGGAGGGCCTCTACTGGTTATTTAAGGTGGAGGAAGACATGAGCTCTGTACTGGTTATTTAAGGTGGAGGAAGACATGAGCTCTGTACTGGTTGTTTAAGGTGGAGAAAGGCAGAAGACTTACTGGTTATTTAAGGTGGAGAAGAAGACGAGCTCTGTACTGGTTATTTAAGGTGGAGAAGGACAGGAAGAGCTCTGTACTGGTTATTTAAGGTGGAGAAAGACGAAGAGCTATGTACAGGTTATTTAAGGTGGAGAAAGACAGGAAGAGCTCTGTACTGGTTATTTATGGTGGAGAATAACAGAAGGGGCTCTATTGGTTATTTAAGGTGAAGAGAGGCAGGAGGGGCTCTACTGGTTATTTAAGGTGGAGGAAGACATGAGCTCTGTACTGGTTATTTAAGGTGGAGGAAGACATGAGCTCTGTACTGGTTGTTTAAGGTGGAGAAAGACAGGAAGAGCTCTGTACTGGTTATTTAAGGTGGAGAAAGACAGGAAGAGCTCTTTACTGGTTATTTAAGGTGGAGAAAGACAGGAAGAGCTCTGTACTGGTTATTTAAGGTGGAGAATAACAGAAGGGGCTCTACTGGTTATTTAAGGTGGAGAGAGGCAGGAGGGGCTCTACTGGTTATTTAAGGTGGAGGAAGACATGAGCTCTGTACTGGTTATTTAAGGTGGAGGAAGACATGAGCTCTGTACTGGTTGTTTAAGGTGGAGAAAGGCAGAAGACTTACTGGTTATTTTAGGTGGAGAAGAAGACGATGAGCTCTGTACTGGTTATTTAAGGTGGAGAAAGACAGGAAGAGCTCTGTACTGGTTATTTAAGGTGGAGAAAGACAGGAAGAGCTCTGTACAGGTTATTTAAGGTGGAGAAAGACAGGAAGAGCTCTGTACTGGTTATTTAAGGTGGAGTATAACAGAAGGGGCTCTACTGGTTATTTAAGGTGGAGAATAACAGGAGGGGCTCTACTGCTTATTTAAGGTGGAGAGAGGCAGAAGGGGCTCTACTGGTTATTTAAGGTGGAGAATAACAGGATGTGCTCTACTGGTTATTTAAGGTGGAGGAAGACATGAGCTCTGTACTGGTTATTTAAGGTGGAGAAGAAGACGATGAGCTCTGTACTGGTTATTTAAGGTGGAGAAAGACAGGAAGAGCTCTGTACTGGTTATTTAAGGTGGAGAAAGACAGGAAGAGCTCTGTACTGGTTATTTAAGGTGGAGAATAACAGAAGGGGCTCTACTGGTTATTTAAGGTGGAGAGAGGCAGGAGGGGCTCTACTGGTTATTTAAGGTGGAGGAAGACATGAGCTCTGTACTGGTTATTTAAGGTGGAGGAAGACATGAGCTCTGTACTGGTTGTTTAAGGTGGAGAAAGGCAGAAGACTTACTGGTTATTTAAGGTGGAGAAGAAGACGATGAGCTCTGTACTGGTTATTTAAGGTAGAGAAAGACAGGAAGAGCTCTGTACTGGTTATTTAAGGTGGAGAAAGACAGGAAGAGCTCTGTACTGGTTATTTAAGGTGGAGAAAGACAGGAAGAGCTCTGTACTGGTTATTTAAGGTGGAGAAAGGTGAGAGGAGCTCTGTATTGGTTGTTTAAGGTGGAGAAAGGTGAGAGGAGCTCTGTATTGGTTGTTTAAGGTGGAGAAATGTGAGAGGAGCTCTGTACTGGTTGTTTAAGGTGGAGAAAGGTGAGAGGAGCTCTGTATTGGTTGTTTAAGGTGGAGAAAGGTGAGAGGAGCTCTGTATTGGTTGTTTAAGGTGGGGAAAGGTGAGAGGAGCTCTGTATTGGTTGTTTAAGGTGGAGAAAGGTGAGAGGAGCTCTGTATTGGTTGTTTAAGGTGGAGAAAGGTGAGAGGAGCTCTGTATTGGTTGTTTTAGGTGGAGAAAGACAGATGGAGCTCTGTACTTGTTATTTAAGGTGGAGAATAACAGGAGGATCTATGTACTGATTATTTAAGGTAAAGAAAGGCAGGAGAAGCTCTACTGGTTATTTAAGGTGGAGAAAGATTAGCGGAGCTCTACTGGTTATTTAAGGTGGAGAATAACAGAGGGGCTCTACTGGTTATTTAAGGTGGATAAAAACAGGAGGAGATCTGTACTGCTTATTTAAGGTGGATAAAGACAGGAGGAGCTCTGTACTGCTTATTTAAGGTGGAGAATAACAGAAGGGGCTCTACTGGTTATTTAAGGTGGAGAAGAACAGGAGGGGCTCTACTGGTTATTTAAGGTGGAGAATGACAGGAGGAGCTCTGTACTGCTTATTTAAGGTGGAGAGAGGCAGAAGGGGCTCTACTGGTTATTTAAGGTGGAGAATGACAGGGGAGCTCTGCTGGTTATTTAAGGTGGATAAAAACAGGAGGAGATCTGTACTGCTTATTTAAGGTGGAGAGAGGCAGAAGGGGCTCTACTGGTTATTTAAGGTGGAGAATGACAGGGGAGCTCTGCTGGTTATTTAAGGTGGATAAAAACAGGAGGAGATCTGTACTGCTTATTTAAGGTGGAGAATAACAGAAGGGGCTCTACTGGTTATTTAAGGTGGAGAATGACAGGAGGAGCTCTGCTGGTTATTTAAGGTGGAGAAGAACAGGAAGAGCTCTGTACTTCTTATTTAAGGTGGAGCTCTGTACTGGCTATTTAAGGCTTCGCTGTGGCCTGCTGTGTTTTGATTGGCTATTATGAAGTGGTCCATGTCAGTGCCATTAGCATAGAGCTGGGCTTAGTAACCATACACAGGTGTTTAATAGGAGGCAAACAAAACATATAGGCTGTGAATAGTTGTAGCTGATTGGCTGATTGGCTTCTGTCAATTAACTGTGAGCTAATTATTTGTTATTCCGGTTCTGTTTACTATGTACAGTGTTCTTTCACTGCACGCTGTAGATGAACTGCTGCTACAACCAGAAATTCGGTCATTCCACATTGAGGTGGTGGTCTTCAGTGAAGGCAATGGTTCTACATAGAACTATGGTTGTAGATAGAACCACTGGCTTTAATAAAGAACCTTTGAAGAACCATGAACTCTATGTATCCCCATTTTTGTGCACAATGAAACGGTTCTTCATACTGATGGAAAATGTTCTTATGGTTCCATGTAGCACCAAACAGTGTTCTGCTGTTGCAGAAGAACCTTTTCTGATGCTACATAGAACCATACTTACAATCATATACAACATATTCTCCATCAATCTTAAAGATCTGTTCACTGTGCATCAAAAACTTTTAAGCACTCATGGGTCTACTAAGAACCCATTTTGGTTACATACAGAACCATTTTGCAGAAAGGTTCTATGGAGAACCACATGCAACAAACTCTCCCTTCTTAAGGACCTGTTCCTCACACAAAGGAATGAAAATGGTTCTGTGTTGAACTCATAGTTCTAGATAGAAGCATTGCATTTAGTAAAGGACTCCTAAAGAACCGTGAGTTCCACATAGGACCACTTGCATGCAGACTGATGGAGAGTGTGTTGTGTGTGTAGTTGCATGTTGCACCAGAAAGGGTTCTGCTGGTCACAGTAGTCAATCTCAAGAACCTGTTCATCGTGATGAGCCTGCAGATCCACTCCTAGTTCTAGATAGAACCATTTTCTTTGCAAAAAGTTTTTTTTTGTTTTGTAGAGCTTGTCCAACCTAGCAACCGTAGCTACGACGGAATGCGTATGTGGGCGGAGCCTGGATAGCTCTGATGGTCCATAGGCCAACACTGCGGTGTACTAAACCAGCGCTTAGTGCCGACTAGCCAGCAGATCAAACACTGTCCACTCCAGATACTCGGGCATTAACTGACCAACTGAATACTGACCTCTCAGAGATCTGTTATCATTCTCCATCTCTCTCTCCCACATACTCTCTCTCTTTCTCTCTCTCTTCTACTCTCTCTCTCTCTGTCTCTTTCTCTCTCTCTCTCTCTCTTACTCTCTCTCTCTCTCTCTTACTCTCTCTCTCTCTCTCTTGCTCTCTCTCTCACTCTCTGTCTCTCCCACACTCTCACTCACTGTCTCTCACTCACTGTCTCTCTCTCACTCACTGTCTCTCTCTCACTCACTGTCTCTCTCTCTCTCTCTCACACACACTCTCACTCACTGTCTCTCTCTCTTACTCTCTCTCTCTCTCTCTCTCTCTTACTCTCTCTCTCTCTCTCTCTCTCTGTCTCTCCCACACTCTCACTCACTGTCTCTCACTCACTGTCTCTCTCTCTCACTCTCTCTCTCTCTCTCTCTCTTACTCTCTCTCTCTCTCTCTCTCTCACACTCTCTCACTCACTGTCTCTCTCTCTCTCTCACTCTCTCTCTCTCTCTTACTCTCTCTCTCTCTCACTGTCTCTCTCTCTCTCTCTCTGTCTCTCCCACACTCTCACTCACTGTCTCTCACTCACTGTCTCTCTCTCTCTCTCACTGTCTCTCTCTCTCTCTCTCTCTCTCTCTTACTCTCTCTCTTACTCTCTCTCTCTCTTACTCTCTCTCTCTTACTCTCTCTTTCTCTCTCTTCCTCTCTCTTCTACTCTCTCTCTCTCTCCCACTCTCTCTCTTACTCTCTCTTTCTCTCTCTTCTACTCTCTCTCTCTCTCCCACACTCTCTCTCCCCCCACACACACTCTCTCTCTCTCTCTCTTACTCTCTCTCTCTCCCCCCACACACACACTCTCTCTCTCTCTCTTACTCTCTCTCTTTCTTACTCTCTCTCTCTCTCTTACTCGCTCTGTCTCTCACTCACTGTCTCTCACTCACTCTCTCGCTTTCTCTCTCTCTCTTACTCGCTCTCTCTCACTCACTGTCTCTCACTCTCTCTCGCTTTCTCTCTTTCTTACTCTCTCTCACTCACTCACTCACTCTCTCTCTCTCTCTCTCTCACTGTCTCTCACTCTCTCACTGTCTCTCTCTCTCACTCTCTCTTTCTCCCACTCTCTCGCTCTCTCTCACTCTCTCATTCTCTCATTCTCTCTCTGTCCATCTCTCTCCCACACTCTCTCTCTCTTTCTCCCACTCTCTCTCACTCTCTCTCTCTCTCTCTGTCCATCTCGCTCTCACACTGTATCTCTCTTTCTCTCTCTGTCTCTGTCTGTCTCTCTCTGTCCATCTCTCTTTCTCTCTGTCTACTTGTCTCTGTGTACCTCTCTGTCTCTCTCGTTCGCTGTCTCTCTCTCTCTCTCTCCCCCCCTCGCTGTCTCTCTCTCTCTCTCTCCCCCCCTCCCCCCGTTGTGAACTGATAGCTGGTGACGTAGTGGTAATGTGTGAATAGACCCCGGCATGTTCTGTATGTTTAACCTCCTGCACTCCTCCTTCTCTCTCATCCTCCTGTTCCTCGTTCTTTTTCTGGACTCTCTGAAGAGAACGCTTTCATCGCACACTCATCTGTGAAGGTCTGGAATCTCTTGTTTGTAACGCGGGGGAAGAAAGGATGGGGGGGAAAGGACTGGGCAAAAATGTTTGTGAAAATATGAATATATGAATATAAATATATAAATATATATAGAAAGTATATAAATGAAGAGAAAGCGATGATTTTATAAAATAATTTCAAGAATAAAATTCTGTCAAAAAAATGAGTCTGTTTGTAGAATCTGCTTTTATTACTCATCATGCTGCCTGGAGCCGAGACGTGAAATAGATAGTTTGGTTATAAAAGAGTCCATAAGTTATTACATTGTACACAGATGCTACACACACATATGATTCTTCAATTAGGGGAACTTTTACATCCCTAGGTTATAAATTTGTGTTAAAATTACTTTATTACAAAACAAATATTTTTGGTATTAAGATCATTCCTTTCATCAGCAAAAAAATACACACCAAAATAATTATGATTTCTATTTTTTATAATGATTTAAACATCAATATTTTGCTACTTTGGCCTCGTCCCAGACTTTAAAACATCTGGGCTCCAATAAAATACTAAAAAGTGATCAATTTATGAAAAAGATCAGAATATAAGTTTCATAAAAACTTAAAAAGAAACTAAATGTACTGTTTACTTTCATATTAGTACTTATGCATATTTTTGAGTAATATATTATCATCCCCAACATTATCTTCATGACCACAACAGTGTATGATTTCTGCAGGGAAATATTTGAAGGAGCACTTGTTTTTGTTGTAACCATGGAAACAAAGACTCACAAAGGAGCACATGTCAGCCATGAGTGAGGAGTGACATGTTAATGTGTGTAAATAGGAGTAACTGAATGGTGTATTGCTCCTGATCATAGAGTACATTTATTCAGAGTCATTACCGTTTACATCAGTACGGCAGTACTTTATAACTAAACATTATATTTACACATTATTTATTTATTTATTTACAACTAAACATTACATTTACACATTATTTATTTATTTACAACTAAACATTACATTTACACATTATTTATTTATTTATGTGTAGTTAAAGTACATCTTGTACTAGCTTTAGCAAATCCATGGCCTAGCTAGCTTTTTTCTTAAAAAAGTGAAAATTGTCGTCACCGCAACATGTCATTACGAACACATACATAACCTGTTGAGATGGTAATGACAGGTTTTCAATTTCACCATCAGTATCTTTTATTTTATAAAACTAAGTTAATGTGGCAAAAAGAGCCCGCTATTGAAGAATCACCCATATATATATATATATATTTTTTTTTTTTTTTTTTTTTTTATATATATATAGGGATGTCAAATTAATGCATTCATTTTGATTGAAAAACTTGATTTAAAAACTTTATGCTAATTAATCACCTTCCTTGGTGACCTTTGACCCAGCACATTGTTTGCTATTTCGGTCACCATAATAACTTCACAACGCAGAAAAGAAATCAGAGTTAGACTTTAGACTGGAGCCCAATATATTACGCTGACTGGAGATCACTGGACGTCAATTACCAATCATTAATTTACTCATCTGCAGAATTAATTTAACTTATACATTTTTCAATACTTTCATAGCAAAAAGTGATGAATGTGATTCATTTAGATTCTGGTCTTAATGACAATCACAGAACTTGTCATAAATTACATCATATTTTATATATATATTAGAGATGGAAGGATCGATCGTCCATGTATCAGTATCGGACGATTTGTAATCAAAATATGTGATCGGCCGATATTTCTCCAATGTAGCCGATCCTGAGAGCCGATTGATGGTGTTAAACAAATGAGCCTAATTTCCAGCTAGCGTTTCATCCAGGACCACCTCCGACCAGCTCCCTGCAATTCCTATCTGAACCACTAGGTGGAAATACATACCATTTAATACCCCTTTAAGCAGCAGCCTCACGAGAACAGTTAAAACGTTCACCGCACGTGCGGAAAGAAAACCTCGTCCGTCTGGCAGTTTGTTACCGTATGTGACTCAGACTCATCCAGGACAGTTTATAACATCTGTACAATTAATAACATCAGCGTCTCTCACGGGAACCAAGACAAAGACATTTAACACACTAATCTGATACACACTTCAGAGACACCACACACTGAATACAGTGAGTATCAGCAAACAGCAGAGCTAGAACACACACAGCTAACACAAAACTAATAACCCAGAACACCTACAGACCAGATCTGACCGGTACAAACAGAACAGCAGCAGAAACAGCCAGAAAGCTAAAGAACCACAGCCAGAGTGATTGAGTTTATAGTTCTAGATAAGCAGCTCTTCTCGGCTGTAGAAGACGTTCATTCTGCTGCTTAATGTTCCACCTGGATCCACGCTCTGCTGTTCCTAGTAGAGATACTTTTCAGATGTGGATCTTCTGGAACTGTATCAAGAGGTTTACTCCCACAAAGACCAACTTCTAATTTAGTTATAATATTATACTGTTTCATATGAGCTCGTTAAAAATAATAATAAACCAGTTTAGACCAGGTTTCATGACTTGCTCACGTTAATAACTACATGTAGCCCTGCTGTGTCTGATAGCCCCGCCCTCGATCGGTATCAGCTATCGAAGTTAGTACATGAAATGGTTATGAATACGCTGAGACATTGTTTATGATGATGTTGGTCTTAAAATCAGTTCATGGTGGAAGGATACATGCAGGGTGCTGTAAGGCCAAATAGTGCTGATCAGACCTATCTGAGAACTGTGTGGGCGTGGCTAATAAGCAGCTTCATTGACAGCTCTCTGTCCAACACTTCTAACCAGCTCCGCCCCTCAAGCACGACTAACATCACTGTCCAGGACAACTGGACCAAGACGTCCCAGACAGATGGGTGGCTAAGTTCCTCTGACTCTGAAACTGGTTTGAGTGGGCGTGGCCAGAGAGACGTCAGTTCTGTGGTTGGTCAGAGGAGTGATTACGGAAGTATTACCCAAGATTAGGACCCAGCGGTGACATATGTTGGTCAGTTATTGGTCAGTGGAACTTGGTTTACAGGGTTTACTGAGTACATGTTTTTATGAAAACGGCTGTGGGTTGGAAGGGTCCGAGATCAAGCCAGGCTCTGTCCAAAGCCTGGAATGGTTCCTGCTATTGAGAAGGCCTGGAACACCTCAGGAAGTGTCACGGAAGCTCTGGAACAAAGGTGGAGGAAGTTGAAGTGCATGGTTCCAGTTATAAAGAGGAGAACTGACCCTGGTGTCCCTAATCAGACGTGGGTTTCTTACCTGGTCACCAAAACAAGGCCGGGCACTGGGGTGGTAATGGGGGGTCAACTGTATGTAATGTAGTTGTTACTACTATAAGTTTACCAAGACTGGTTACACAGTCAGTCTGACCACGAGTGACCAGAGTACTCGGAGTGGGGATAAGCTGTGTTGTGAATTCGGCCGTCGCTGGCGCTCCAGGTTTCCTGAGATTACAAACAGAGAAAATAAAAAACTGGACTCCTTCCAAACTGGTGGGATTCACATGGCTCTACCGCCCACACCGTTATAACAGCAGGCCTGGCAGCAAATACATCTGTTATTAATATGAAGAGTTAGTGTTTTTATATTCTACATTACGCTACAGTAGAGTTTTCTGTTTAGGTTTGATTACACCGGCAGTGCTTGAGCTGCTGCTGATCTATATATATATATATATATATATATATACTGTACTTATATATACTGTACTTCTCTGACTGCATTGTGCCGAGTGTAAAGTTTGGGGGATAATGATGCGAGGCAATTTGGGGACGGCCCCTTTCTGTTCCAACATGACTGCCCACCAGTGCACAGAGCAGCTCCATAAAGACATGGAGGAGCGAGTTTGGTGTGGAAGAACTTGACTGTCCTGCACAGAGTCCTGACCTCAACCTGATAGAACACCTTTGGGATGAACTAGAGCGGAGACTGTGAGACAGACCTTCTCATCCAACATCAGTGTCTGACCTCACTAATGGTCTTCTGAAAGAACGATCAAACATTCCCATAAACACTCTCCTAAACCGTGTGGAGAGCCTTCCCAGAAGAGCTGAAGCTGTTATAGCTGCAAAGGTTGGGCTGACATTGTATTAAACCCTATGGATTAAGAATGGGACGTCACTCAAGTTCATATGCGTGTGAAGATAGACGAGTGAATACTATATATATATATATAAATACACTATATCCAACTCTAAAGCTGAAGTTGAATATCTAACTATAAATGTTCTATTATTATCTTCAGCCACTTCTTATTTTTGTGATGTTACAAGTGCATATATATTTAGAATGATATTCATAGTGATATTCATATATTCAGAGTGATATTCAGAAAGAAAGCAAGATAATTATATATTTGTAAATGTTATCAGTGAAAAATATCTGCATATCACTTTTATCAGAGCAAAATAGCCCACAATTACTTGTTAAGATGTCTGGTTCCATTGACTTGCATTCAAACTAAATTATGTTTATCCTTCTCTTGCGAAGTGACAAAGATTTTGTTCCCAGAGCTCTGATATGGTAACAATGCATGAAGTAGGTGAGGAGGGTGTGTTGAGCTGAACTGAGCAGCAGAGGGCGCTAAAGGAACACAAGTGAAAAGTGTCCAGACAAGAGTCTCACCGTCCCAGAGAGCAGAGAGTAAAACTACTTCTTCTACTGTTGAGCTTCCTGGAAGTCCAAACCACCCAAAAAAGGAACCAGGAACCAGTTTGATCTGGACCAAGACCTTGTCTTCTGCCCATTTGGTCCAGACTGTGGTCCGAGACTCCTTTCACACCTGCTGTTTTTTGGTCTGGACCAAGAAAGGTAGGTTTGAAAGTCCTGGGCTCTCTGGGGCTTCAGTTTATGTCCAGCTTTTAGGTCTAAAGGTCAACATTAACTGTACGTATACAGTCTTCTGATTAACTGTAACTCGGATATAAACAGTGTTATCAGATCTCCTCTGTTAGCTGAAAGCTTAGTGGACCTAAACTTCAAAGCTTTGCTTGCAGTCCAGGCGGATATTGGCAGGTTAATCTGAGACTGACAAAGTCCAAAGCCTGAGACCAAAACACAACAAGTGTTTATGCTGTCTACTCCCTGTTCTTCAATGGACCCCCACAGGACCACCACAGAGCAGGCACTATTACGGAGATCATTCTCAGCCCTGCACTGTGTGTGTGTGTGCTGCCGTGAGTGGATCAGATACAGCAGTGCTGCTGCTGCTGAAGTGTTTGAACACCTCAGTGTCACTGCTGGACTGAAAATCGTCCACCAACCAAAAGTATCCAGACAGCAGTGTCCTGTGGACGGCGTCCTGTGTCCACTGATGAAGAACTAGAGGAACACAAACTGTGCAGCAGCAGATGAGCTACTGTCTCTGACTTTACATCTACAAGGTGGACCAGCAAGTAGTAGGAGTGTCTAATAGAGTGGACAGTGAGTGTAGATATAACTCCAGCAAATATGATTGGCCTACAAATCACAAAGTCTGATATGATTGGCTTACAACCTATGAGGTCTGAAATGACTGGCTAACAACCTACGAGGTCTGATATGATTGGCCTACAAATCACAAGGTCTGATATGACTGGCCTACAAATCACGATGTCTGATATGAGTGGCTTACAACCTGTGATGTCTGATATGATTGGCTAAAAACCTACGAGATCTGATATGATTGGCCTACAAATTACGAGGTCTGATATGACTGGCTAACAACCCTACAAGGTCTGATATGATTGGCCTACAAATCACGATGTCTGATATGACTGGTTAACAACCTTTGAGGTGTGATATGATTCGCTTACAACCAATGAGGTCTGATATGATTGTCCAGTGTATCAGCTCCACTGTCCATACAGGACATACACTCACTGTCCACTGTATCAGCTCCACTGACCATACAGGACCTACACTCACTGTCCACTGTATCAGCTCCACTGACCATACAGGACCTCCACTCACTGTCCACTGTATCAGCTCCACTGACCATACAGGAGCTCCACTCACTGTCCACTGTATCAGCTCCACTGACCATACAGGACTGTATCAGCTCCACTGACCATACAGGACTGTATCAGCTCCACTGACCATACAGGACCTACACTCACTGTCCACTGTATCAGCTCCACTGACCATACAGGACCTACACTCACTGTCCACTGTATCAGCTCCACTGACCATACAGGACCTCCACTCACTGTCCACTGTATCAGCTCCACTGACCATACAGGAGCTCCACTCACTGTCCACTGTATCAGCTCCACTGACCATACAGGACTGTATCAGCTCCACTGACCATACAGGACCTACACTCACTGTCCACTGTATCAGCTCCACTGACCATACAGGACCTACACTCACTGTCCACTGTATCAGCTCCACTGACCATACAGGACCTACATTCACTGTCCACTGTATCAGCTCCACTGACCATACAGGACCTCCACTCACTGTCCACTGTATCAGCTCCACTGACCATACAGGACCTACACTCACTGTCCACTGTATTAGCTCCACTGACCATACAGGACCTACACTCACTGTCCACTGTATCAGCTCCACTGACCATACAGGACCTCCACTCACTGTCCACTGTATCAGCTCCACTGACCATACAGGACCTCCACTCACTGTCCACTGTATCAGCTCCACTGACCATACAGGACCTCCACTCACTGTCCACTGTATCAGCTCCACTGACCATACAGGACCTCCACTCACTGTCCACTGTATCAGCTCCACTGACCATACAGGACCTCCACTCACTGTCCACTGTATCAGCTCCACTGACCATACAGGACCTCCACTCACTGTCCACTGTATCAGCTCCACTGACCATACAGGACCTCCACTCACTGTCCACTGTATCAGCTCCACTGACCATACAGGACCTCCACTCACTGTCCACTGTATCAGCTCCACTGACCATACAGGACCTCCACTCACTGTCCACTGTATCAGCTCCACTGACCATACAGGACCTCCACTCACTGTCCACTGTATCAACTCCACTGACCATACAGGACCTCCACTCACTGTCCACTGTATCAGCTCCACTGACCATACAGGACCTCCACTTACAGACTGTAGTTCATCTGATTCTCTGTATACTTTATTACTCTGTTCTTTAATGATCAGGACCCCCACAGGACCACCACAGAGCAGATACCATAAAGGAGGTGGGTCATTCTCAGCACTGCAGTGACTCTGACATGGTGGTGGTGTGTTAGTAGTGTGTGTTGTGCTGGTGTGAGTGGATCAGACACAGCAGTGCTGCTGCTGGAGTGTTTAAACACTGTGTCCACTCACTGTCCACTCTATTAGACACTCCTACTACTTGCTGGTCCACCTTGTAGATGTAAAGTCAGAGACAGTAGCTCATCTGCTGCTGCACAGTTTGTGTTCCTCTAGTTCTTCATCAGTGGACACAGGACGCCACCCACAGGACACTGCTGTCTGGATAGTTTTGGTTGGTGGATGATTCTCAGTCCAGCAGTGAAACTGAGTTGTGTAAAAGGAAGGAAAGACAATCATTGCCAGCTGGGTGGAGTAAAAGAAAGAATGAAAGAATAGTGAGATAAAGAGTGAAAGAAAGAGTTAAGTAAGAAAAACTAGCAAACACAAGATTTAAAGAAAGAGTGAAAGGAATAGTGTGGAAATCGTCAGTCTCTCTCTCTCCCTCTCTTTCTCTCTCTTAACTCTATTACTCTCTCTCTCTCTCTCTCTTAACTCTATTACTCTCTCTCTTTCAACATTATATTAGTCTCTCCCTCTCTCTCTTTCAACTCTCTATTAGTCTTTCCCTCTCTCTCTCTCTCTCTCTCTCTCTCTCTTAACTCTATTACTCTCTCAACATTATATTAGTCTCTCCCTCTCTCTCTTTCAACTCTATTAGTCTTTCCCTCTCCCTCTCTCTCTCTCTCTCTCTCTCTCTCTCTCTCTTTTAACTTTATTACTCTCTCTCTTTCAACTCTATTAGTCTTTCCCTCCCTCTCTCTCTCTCTCTCTCTCTCTCTCTTAACTTTATTACTCTCTCTTTCAACATTATATTAGTCTCTCCCTCTCTCTTTCAACTCTCTATTAGTCTTTCCCTCTCTCTCTCTCTCTCTCTCTCTCTCTCTCTCTTAACTCTATTACTCTCTCAACATTATATTAGTCTCTCCCTCTCTCTCTTTCAACTCTATTAGTCTTTCCCTCTCCCTCTCTCTCTCTCTCTCTCTCTCTCTCTCTTTTAACTTTATTACTCTCTCTCTTTCAACTCTATTAGTCTTTCCCTCCCTCTCTCTCTCTCTCTCTCTCTCTCTCTCTCTCTCTCTCTCTCTCTTAACTTTATTACTCTCTCTCTTTCAACATTATATTAGTCTCTCCCTCTCTCTCTTTCAACTCTCTATTAGTCTTTCCCTCTCTCTCTCTCTCTCTCTCTTAACTTTATTACTCTCTCTCTTTCAACATTATATTAGTCTCTCCCTCTCTCTCTCTCTCTCTCTTAACTTTATTACTCTCTCTCTTTCAACATTATATTAGTCTCTCCCTCTCTCTCTCTCTCTTAACTTTATTACTCTCTCTCTTTCAACATTATATTAGTCTCTCCCTCTCTCTCTCTCTCTCTCTCTCTCTCTCTCTCTCTCTCTCTCTTAACTTTATTACTCTCTCTCTTTCAACATTATATTAGTCTCTCCCTCTCTCTCTCTCTCTCTCTCTTCTCTCTCTCTCTCTCTCTCTCTCTTAACTTTATTACTCTCTCTCTCTTTCAACATTATATTAGTCTCTCTCTCTCTCTCTCTCTCTTAACTTTATTACTCTCTCTCTCTTTCAACATTATATTAGTCTCTCTCTCTCTCTCTCTCTCTCTCTCTCTCTCTCTCTTAACTTTATTACTCTCTCTCTCTTTCAACATTATATTAGTCTCTCTCTCTCTCTCTCTCTCTTAACTTTATTACTCTCTCTCTCTTTCAACATTATATTAGTCTCTCTCTCTCTCTCTCTCTCTCTCTCTTAACTTTATTACTCTCTCTCTTTCAACATTATATTAGTCTCTCTCTCTCTCTCTCTCTCTCTCTCTCTTAACTTTATTACTCTCTCTCTTTCAACATTATATTAGTCTCTCCCTCTCTCTCTTTCAACTCTCTATTAGTCTTTCCCTCTCTCTCTCTTTCTCTCTCTCTTAACTTTATTACTCTCTCTCTTTCAACATTATATTAGTCTCTCCCTCTCTCTCTCTCTCTCTCTCTCTCTCTCTCTTAACTTTCCCTCTCTCTCTTTCAACTCTCTATTAGTCTTTCCCTCTCTCTCTCTCTCTCTCTCTCTCTCTCTCTCTCTCTCTCTCTCTCTCTCTTCTAACTCTATTACTCTCTAGGAGTGAGAGGAAGAGAGTAGTGACTCTGCTTCTGTTTCAGACTGATAAAGAGTGAGAACTGAAACTATAACGAGAGGACATTTCACAGCCTGTCCCCACACACCTGGACACTCTGAGCACCTCCAGGACAGCATCTCTCTCTCTGTCTCTTCTCTTTCTATCTCTCTCTCAGACACTGTGGCTCAGCCTAAGGAGGGGTCACTCTGGCTGAGGGTGAGGAGGGGTGAAGACCACTACAGTACAGATTAGAACTAAAAGTTAATAGATACTGAAGAATGTATTAGACTGGCTGTGGAATGAGTCTGTTCTCTGTTCACTCTACAGCGCTGTGATGTTCTAGATCTCTTTTTTAAGACATGGGAAGAAAGGGATTCGTTCCGGAGGGGGAGGGGTCACCATGAAATTCCCAAAGAAATGGATTAGCCTCTGACTGTATGACTTGGAGCCAGGGATATGGGTGTAGTGTAACCATGGAAACTGATGTTGTGTATGCATGGAAAAGACTGTAGAGCGACCAATAGGTGAACTGGTGAACACCTCGCTGTCCTGTGTGAGCGACGAAGACGCTGGTGGTAAAAGCGTATGTGTTTGTTTACCGTCTGCAGTTTTCCAGTCTGTGATTGGTCCATCACTGTCAGCCTATAGGAGCCATGTGGAGCAGTGTCTCCGACGCCTTTACAGCCGTAAAATGCATCCCAGCAGGGAATAACCGTATCCCCTCACTGATACAAACAGCCGTAATGCAGCGTGCTGGCGCCGAGCGTTCCACACTTCTAATTTTCCAGCGTAAGAAAAGCTGATTATCTAACATCTTGTGTTGTCTGAGAACTTCAGACGCTCGATTCATTCATTAGTAAACACTAATTAGAAGATGGAGGAGAAAAAAAACAGTTATGACAATCAATCGAGCCAATCACTGCTCCTGTAATCAGACTGTCTGGAACATAACGCAGGGCAACGTCTGGAACTAAGCTGGATCAGGACTGCTGGCTGGAATCACTGCTCTCTACAGAAAGCTGTTATCTTCTTTTCATAATCTGACTGATGTTCAGAGCAGCTTCTCCCCCACAAAACACTCAGAGACTCAGCTCTACTAAACACTCCCAGTGGTGTCTGATTTTGCTGTTCAGGTCACTCTGATGAAGGTTGGTCAGATATTAATTCTAATTTGTGGTATTTAGTGTTTATTTAAAAAAACCTGTTAAAGGCTTTTTTTCATATTGGGCTGTACAACCCAGCACCACAGACCACCACACCACACCACCACACCACCCTATCACGACAGACCACCACATCACACCACCACACCACCCCATTACATCACTACACCACACCATCACAGACCACACCACCACAGGCAATACTATCCCATCACCACACCACCACAGACCATACTACCCCATCAACATACCACCACAGGCCACACTACCCTTTTACCACAGACCAGCCACGACACCATCCCATAACCATAGACCACCACATCACACCACCACAGGCCACACCATCCCATCTTCACACCACCACAGCACTACAGGCCACACCATCCAATCACCACACCGCCACAGATCACACCACCCTTTTCTCACCACCACAGGCAATACTACCCCATCACCACACCACCACAGACCATACTACTCCATCAGCATACCACCACAGGCCACACTACCCCATCACCACGCCACCACATCACTACAGGCCACGCCACCCCATTACCAAAGACCACACCACCACAGACCAGCCACAACACCACCCCATAACCATAGACCACCACATCACACTACTACAGGCCACACCACCACAGGCCACACCACCACAAGCCACACCACCCTATCACACCATTACAGGCCACGCCACCCCATTACCACAGACCACACCACCACAGACCAGCCACAACACCACCCCATAACCATAGACCACCACATCACACTACTACAGGCCACACCACCACAGGCCACACTACCCCATCATCACACCACCACACCACTACAGGCCACGCCACCCCATTACCACAGACCACACCACCACAGACCAGCCACGACACCATCACATAACCATAGACCACCACATCACACCACCACAGGCCACACCATCCCATCTTCACACCACCACAGCACTACAGGCCACACCATCCAATCACCACACCGCCACAGATCACACCACCCTTTTCTCACCACCACAGGCAATACTACTCCATCACCACACCACCACAGACCATACTACTCCATCAGCATACCACCACAGGCCACACTACCCCATCATCACACCACCACAGACCATACTACTCCATCAGCATACCACCACAGGCCACACTACCCCATCACCACGCCACCACATCACTACAGGCCACGCCACCCCATTACCAAAGACCACACCACCACAAACCAGCCACAACACCACCCCATAACCATAGACCACCACATCACACTACTACAGGCCACACCACCACAGGCCACACTACCCCATCATCACACCACCACACCACTACAGGCCACGCCACCCCATTACCACAGACCACACCACCACAGACCAGCCACAACACCACCCCATAACCATAGACCACCACATCACACTACTACAGGCCACACCACCACAGGCCACACTACCCCATCATCACACCACCACACCACTACAGGCCACGCCACCCCATTACCACAGACCACACCACCACAGACCAGCCACAACACCACCCCATAACCATAGACCACCACATCACACTACTACAGGCCACACCACCACAGGCCACACCACCACAAGCCACACCACCCTATCACACCATTACAGGCCACGCCACCCCATTACCACAGACCACACCACCACAGACCAGCACATCACACCACCACGACAACGCCCCATAACCACAGACCACAATATACTATCACCACAGACCACATCACCACAGGCCACAGACCACACCATCCTATTACCACAGATCACATCACCACAGATCACACCACCCAATCATGCCTCTACAAGCCACACCGTCCCATCTTCATACCATCACACCACTATAGGCCACACTATCCCCTCACCACACCACCCCATAACCACACAACCACATCACCCCATACCAGAACCACCATAGACCACACCAACCCTGAGAACATAACACTGTGCAGACCTGCATGCAGCATTCTGCGTACAGTATACTTGAATAGAAAATACATAAATTAATATTATTCATTTGTTGTTCCCAGAAATACAAATGTAAATAAAAAACAGAATGTAAATGATTAGGCCTATTGGTGACGCTAGAAGAAAGCTCAAGTGTTCATTAATCAATATGTTTCCTCCCCCGGGCAGGGGCGGGGTCAGCTGATTTAAAATGAGTAACTTGCTAAAGGTTTGTGTGCATTGATTATATGTTGCTAAAATCAAAATAACAAATGTTTGCAGAGAACTATGGGCTACACTAACAGGTTCCTTCCCCCACTTTCAGACTACGCCCACCTATCTTTCTTTTCTTTCTTTTCATATTCGGAAGAAAGGCTTTTCTTTAGGAAGCTGATGCTCCACCTACACTCCTCACTCACTGTTAGCAGGTATGACTCAGGGAGAGGATGGAACCAATTCTTGTCTGGAAATAAGGGAACTGGGAATTATAGCTTCATATTCTAATGATGATACATAAATAATGTAATATTTTAATTAATGTTCTAATCACTTTGAGACCCCCGTCAGTCACAGGTCTTTAGAATGGTCCTAACATCGCCTCCAAATACTGTGTCCACTTATTACCAGCCTCGTTTTCAGAGCCTTCCCTCACTGCATTGTGTAGTGGGCGTGTTCAGCTCGGTCCCAGTCTTGGGTGAGTTCTGTTCCTAGACCTGCTTTACCTGCATCAGTTTGGACTTCAGGTGTCTTGATATCACTGAAGGCCTCATGGGTTCGCTATCAGTCTATCTTTCGGGGAGCTGCACGCTCAGAGAACCTGGGAATGAGCCTGTGATACTATCCTGCCAGCCGCAAGAACCTCTCTAGGTCCCGTTACGAGGAACAGGATAATTCATCACTTTGTCTGTTTCTGTTTTGATCCCATCACCAGATTCTGCATGTCTCAGGATTCGAGGATAAGACTTCTTTAGTTTGAGCATGAGGCCAGTTCTTCATCACAAGGTGAACAGCTGCTAGACAGAACTGGAACAGATCATCAACATAAACAACTCTTTCAGTATAAATTACAGCATCGAAAAAAAAAAAACAAGTGAAAAATCAACCGAGGCAGTGTGATTCCCATGGCTGGATTACTGATCGGGCCAGTGGGGCCAGCGCCCAGGGGCCCTTGAGGTCAGGGGGCCCCGGGGGGTCCCTGGCACAAAACTTTTGCGATGCCTATCAACATTTATGATACAGTATATTTTTATTTCCAAGGGCCATTTTAAGGATCCTCTGACTTTCAGGGACTTTGACCCCAGGGCCTCTCGGGAGCCCTAGCCATGCTTTTGGGGCCCCTAGCCATGCTTTTGGGGCCCCTAGCCATGCTTTTTGGGTTAATTTTAGAGGGCCCTGGTTATGAAAGCCTCTACCAGGGGGCCCAAGAGAAGAGCAGGGCATACCATTAGAGGGCCCAGACTATCCCTAATTCGTCCTTGTGATTCCTAACAACCACCTGGAAGTACTGGCCAACCATGTTTGATCTTTGAGCAAGCTCCACCTTCAGACCTGAGAATACCCACAGGTGTTCTTGTCGATCCTTCCACTCTGAGAAGAAACCCCAGCACTGTAGGGTCTGAATGGATGTGTAGCTCTTCTAGAAGCTCCTCACTGAGAAAAGGAGATACAGACACACCAATCAAAGAAGCTGCTTGTGGTCTCAGAACAATAGACTGACCACCCCAGAGTCTAGAACCTCAACATCACTGAATGTGTTTGAGGTTATTTGGATGATGAGAAGCAGAAGCAGCTTCTAAGACTGAACCACACTGTTAGCATTAGCCTCATCTGACTGAGCAGAGGTCAAGTTTACTGACGATGTGGAGGAGGTGGTGGTGAGGAGTCTGTGCTGCACTAGTTTAGAAGATATCAGGAGAGAAGATCCAAACAGAACATCTCAGTAGATGTTGGAGGTGGTGCTGATGTGATGAGAGCTTTGAGCTGAACTGAAAGATGAGCTGCTATCGAGCAGCAGATTAAGAACCACCAAGAAAACAAACCACCACATACTAAAGTGTTGAGCTACAACTTGTGTGTTGGCGGTTGGTGGACCTCGATACCGAGGAGCTCCACAACGTCTGTGGTTTACTATCCTGTGGATCAACCAGCACCACACACTCAACTCCGCCCCTCTCTTAAATCTATCACCAGTATTCACCCCCAGATCACCCTTACACACTACAACACTCACTCCTACTGACGACCAGCACCCTCAGCTCAGCTTCTCCTTCACCAGTTCTCCTGTTTCCACCTTAAATGGAGGTGCAGGAACGTTCTGGCTCCTGCTGCACTGTTTAAGGTGGAACAGGAAAACTGGTGAACGAGCTGCTTCACCCTCTTGTGCTCGGTAGGAGTGAGTATTGTAGAGTGAACAGTTGGTCTGGGGGTGATGTGACTGGTCACTGGTGAGAGATTTAAAACTACAGCTACAAGAAACTGGACCAGGAAGTTCAGTCTCCCGTCCTGACCGCAGACGAAGGGTGATGTAAAATGACGTAAGCCAGAGGCATTCTGAGAGAGTGTGATAGCGCCCCCTATGTGGAAAATCACTTACTGCCCTCCAGCTGCAGTGACGCGACATCATTTGCAATGGAACTGATGGATTTCTGGTCTACAGCAAAGCCTTCTGTACCAACAGCTTGGAATCATGGATCAGCCTAAGGGCCAAAGCACAGTCACATGACTCTCAGCTCTGTTTTCCAGCTTCTGTTCATTTGATTTCCAATTAAATGGTGCAGCAGTTGGGTTCCGCCGCCTCAGGTGCCAGAATAAATGTAACTGCGGCACCATTTAAGGTAGACCGGGACAATCAGAACAAGAAGCTGGCAAATTGGAAGAAGACTTCAGCTTCACGCTGCATACTAAGGCAGAACTTCCCTGCAGGGAACGGATAGACAGACAGGAGACTCAGATCTGGATGGCAGCTCCAGTAGATGGTGCTTCACAGTAATAGGGCTGGGAGCTGCAACTCTCAGCGCTGTTATACACCAAACGCCTTTTAATTTGGTTGACAGTAAATTCATAAGTAAGTTCATCATTAGCTTATAATCATCATTAATAATCATTTTAAGAACCCCCCTGTCAGTCACAGGTCTTAAGGGTGGTCCTAACATCGCCCCCATGTGGCACCCCCCCCCCGGACGTGAGGATGGTTAAATAGCCAAGCAGTATTTGGTGCTCCTCCAAGTACTGTCTCCACTTATTACCAGCCTCGTTTTCAGAGCCTTCAGACTTTCTTGTCTGCAGCCGCTAAGGCAGGTTCAGCTCGGCCTGAATCTTCTCCTAGACCTGCTTCGCTTGCATCAGTTTAGACTTCACAGGGTTTGTTAAAGTCAGGTGAGGATAGCGCAGGCGGCTTGACATCACCGAAGGCCTCATGGGTTCACTATCAGTATATTTGTGGAGCGGCACACTCAGAGAACCTGAGCTTAGGAGAGAAACAGGAGACTCGGATCTGGACGGCAGCTACAGTGTGTGTTGCAGTGATAAAGCTGAGCTGGGCAGCGTCCTGTGACCACTGATGAAGGACTAGAAGAACACAAATGAGCTATCACATCTGACTTTACATCTACAAGGTGGACCAGCACTCAGAGTGTCTAATAGAGTGTTTATATATATATATATATATATATATATATATATATATATATATATATATAGTTTTTTTATTGATATTATCTTATACACCCAGCATGTTTGTTAGTATATATATATATATATAGTCTTTATCTGATCATTAAGTGTCTGATAACCAGTAAGAACAGCAGATCTGATTAGAACAGATGTAAATAATCAGACATACAATACAAAGTATCATGAATATGTTATTGTGAGAGAAGTAGATCAGATCTTGAGCTCCAGTTTGAAGAACAAAGTTAGGTTCCAGATTTCTCCTGGACGCCCCAGACATTGTATGAATGTGTTCAGTTCCTTCAGCAGCAAATCTTGATTTATCTTAATGAAGTACTGAGCAGTCAAAGCAGGTATTAGATGAGAACTGTAAATAATACTGGGTTGTTTAGGAGAAGCTTAGAAAGGGTTAAATAAACACACTGACGTATGGAAAAGCTCTACTTACTCTATTAATTTTTAAGTTTTCAATTTTTTTTATATAATAACGTCCTCAAGTGCATAAAACCTTTGCACAGCATTGCACATATATATATATATATATATATATATATATGTATATATATATATATATATATATATATATATATATATATATATATATATATATATATATATATATATTCTAGACACCAAATTCAGTGTCTTTCTGATATCAGCTCGTCCTCTAGCTCATTAACTCTCATCTGTTTCGGTTTAGAAATCCTGTACAGACTATTAAACCACAGTAATTACTCTCTCTCTCTCTCTCTCTCTCTCTCTCTCTCTCTCTCTCTCTCCCCCTCTCTCTCTCTCTCTCTCTCCTCGTACTCGCTCTCCTTTTATCTCTCTCATATGCCTTTAACACTAAAATAAGATTTACTGACTGCGTGCCAGCGAGACTCCAAACTCATTCTGCAAATTATAACTATAAATATTCAACACACTAATTTTTATACTCCACCAGAATCTAATGAGCCCCTTAAACAGGACCAACAGTATATTTCAGCAGGTGGCAGTAATACAGTGTGTACAAATTAAAAGTTGAAACTATTATATTCCTCATTATTTCAACACTAATTGCCCAGTTTATCAGCTCCACTGACCGTATAGGAGCACTTCTGCACTTACAGACTGAAGTCCATCTGTCTCTCTGTATACTATAGCTGCCCTGTGGTCAGTAAGTGACCAGGGATTAACTGGGTAGAGGGCAGCTGTACTACAGCTTTGCATTCTCTCAAGCAGCTTCAGGAGAAGTATCTCCATATAATTCTCCATTAAAACAGACTCTGGTTCGTTGGGTGTGGTTCGTTTGGGCAGGTGTGAAAACAGTAATCACACTCGGGTGTGGACCAAAACAACCGCACCGAGACCCTTAAGAGGAGGTGGTCTTGGCCGGTTCCAAACAAACTCCGGAGCGGTTCGTTTCTGGTGAGAACATGATCCGACCTCGATCCAACCCAAGTATTAGGTGTTCTCCACAAGTTTGATCTAAACATCTCCTGCAGCCAGGTGTGCTTTGCATTATGGGATGTGTCAGATGGCGTAAACAGAGAACTGGAGAACTGGAGCAGCTAACAGGGCGAGGACAATGAAGCGAGGTCTCTCTTGGACTAGCAGTGAGGGACGTTGTCTACTTGATGTTTGGAGTGAGCTGGGTGGTCTGCAGGTGGACTGTAGTGCAGGTATATTATCAGATTATTATTACAGCTATGAACAGATGCTGTCTCTGCCGCTGCTCCGTGATACGCTCTACAGGAAATGTGCAGTAGTTTAGAAAACCGGATCTTCTTCCTGTGTTTACTTTCTTACTCACACACCAGATACCTCTGACCAATCAGAGGAGACGACGTGCTCACGTGGTTTGTTGGGGTGCATTTTGGTGCTTTTCGGTGAAAACAAACTTAACCGAGGAGGAAACACTCCAAGTAGACAAACTCATTAACTGATCCGGACCAGAGAAACCAACTACAGGTGTGAAAACGCCCTTAGACTGGTTCTGTATATACAGTCTGGCTCTATATGCCACTCAGCAGTAGTGATTGAGAAGCAGCTCACATTCACCAAACTGTTGAGAATGCGGGAGCTGATAAAGCAGATAGAACTTCACTCTTTCACTCTTCACTCTTTATCTCAGCATATGACGCTTCTGTGGTGAGCTGCTATCTGCCTGCTCTGTGATTTTCTGAGCTTCATTGGCTCAGATTCCATTTATTCCATGTATTTTTCCCCTGATTTCCAGTTTATATACACCGATCAGCCATAACATTAAAACCACCTCCTTATATCTCCACTCACTGTCCACTGTATCAGCTCCACTGACCATACAGGACCTCCACTCACTGTCCACTGTATCAGCTCCACTGACCATACAGGAGCTACACTCACTGTCCACTGTATCAGCTCCACTGACCATACAGGAGCTCCACTCACTGTCCACTGTATCAGCTCCACTGACCATACAGAACCTCCACTCACTGTCCACTGTATCAGCTCCACTGACCATACAGGAGCTACACTCACTGTCCACTGTATCAGCTCCACTGACCAAACAGGAGATACACTCACTGTCCACTGTATCAGCTCCACTGACCATACAGGACCTCCACTCATTGTCCACTGTATCAGCTCCACTGACCATACAGGAGCTACACTCACTGTCCACTGTACCAGCTCCACTGACCATACAGGACCTACACTCACTGTCCACTGTATCAGCTCCACTGACCATACAGGACCTACACTCACTGTCCACTGTATCAGCTCCACTGACCATACAGGAGCTCCACTCACTGTCCACTGTATCAGCTCCACTGACCATACAGGACCTACACTCACTGTCCACTGTATCAGCTCCACTGACCATACAGGACCTCCACTTACAGACTGTAGTTCATCTGATTCTCTGTATACTTTATTACTCTGTTCTTTAATGATCAGGACCCCCACAGAACCACTGACACTGACATGGTAGTGGTGTGTTAGTTAGTGTGTGTTGTGCTGGTGTGAGTGGATCAGACACAGCAGTGCTGCTGCTGGAGTGTTTAAACACCTCAGTGTCACTGCTGGACTGAGAATCGTCCACCAACCAAAACTATCCAGACCACAGTGTCCTGTGGGCGGCGTCCTGTGTCCACTGATGAAGAACTAGACAGGCTGACAAATGTATCTAATGTAACTGTGGCCTGAAAGCTAAACGTATTAACCCTTACCCTACCAGTCAAAAGTTTGGACACACCTAACTGAACTTATATGTTTATAGTTATAGAGACGTTTTGATCTGAATGTGTTGAGAGACGAGTGTAAATAGTGAAGTTGGAGCCCATGTACACAAATATTACTAAAACTAACATTTGACTGTATTTAAATGTAAAAATGAGAATGTATATTTTTATAAGAGCTATAAAACCACCAAACCTGTTTATCAGAACAAGATCTCAGCATCTACACTATCTTCTTCAGTCCTGTTAGAGAAGCAGCTCATGTGGCTCCTCATGAAGCTGCTGGTCAGAATGTTTAAAGTATGTAAACCTGCATCAGAGCAAATGAGCTCATTTCTAAAAGACCCTCTAAACATTCTTTAAACACAACCAGATGTTTAATTCTGCTCCAGGAATAATTCCATACAGACTATTCTATAGTTTTTTTAATTATTCACTAATATTACTACCACCAAAATAGTACAAATAAGAAATACCTGGGTAGGTGTGTCCAAACTTTTGACTGATAGTGCATGCAGCTGATAGCAGTGGTGTGCTGTCTGTGCATAGCAAGCACATTGAACAACAGAGAGAGAGAAAACACCAAGAAATGATTATGTTGAATGATAGAGGAAGACAAGGAACCCAAAGTGCATCACACTGAATGATAAAAGGAGAAGAAACAGCCAGAGACCATCTTTATGAAGGATAAAGAAAGAGAAAACTAGGCCATTCCTCCCCTCTAGAGAGCATCACACTGAATGATAGAGCAAGAGTAAACAATGTTATCCTTTCCACTCAGAGAGCGTCACACTGAATAAAAGAGGAAGAGGATACCCAGGCTACCTTACCAATTCAGAGAGCATCACACTGTATGATAAAGAAGGAGGGGACATGGCTATCCGTTCAATTTAGAGAGCATCACACTGAATGAATAAGAGAGAGGAAACAAGGCTATTCCATCTAAAAAGCATCACACTGAATGTTAGAGGGAGAGGAAAGAAGACTATCCTTTCCACTCAGAGAGCGTCACACTGAATGAAACGGTGAGAGTAAACAGGGATATCCTTTCCTCTGAAAGCATCACACTGAATAAAAGAGTAAGAAGATACCCAGGCCACCATGCCAACTTAGAGAGCATCACATGGTATATGATAGAAGAAGGAAAGTCATGGCTATCCTTTCAACTTGGAGAGCAACACACTGAATGAAAGAGGCTATTCCTTCCATTTAAAGAGCATCACACTGGATTTTGGAGGAAGAGGAAAGAGGGCCATTATTTCCACTCAATGAGTATCACATTGAATAATAGAGGTATAGGAATAAGGCTATCCTTTCCACTCAGAGAGCATCACACTGAATAAAAAGTAGGATACCCAGGCCACCTTACCAACTCAGAGAACATAACACAGTATATGATAGAAGAAGGAAAGTCATGGCTATCCTTTCAACTTAAAGAGCATCACACTAAATAAAATAGGGAGAGGAGACAAGGCTATTCCTTCCATCTAAAGAGCATCACATTGGATGTTGGAGGGAGAGGAAAGTCATGGCTATCCTTTCCACTCAGAGAGCATCACACTGAATGAAACTAATGATAGAGGTAGTGGACACAGGGCCATTCTTCCCCACTAGAAAGGCCATTAGACCATATTTTCCTTTCAGAAAGCATCACACTGAATCATAGAGCAACATAAAACAAGGGCATTCTTCTCATCTAGATAGCATCACACTGAATGAAAGAGAAAGAGCAAACAAGGCAATTCTTCCCGCCTGTAGAGCATAACACTGAATAACAGAGGGAGAGAGGAAACGTGACCATTCTTCCCATCCAGAGAGCATCACACTGAATCATAGAGTAAGAGGAAACCTGGTTATCCTTTCCACTCAGAGAGCATCACACTAAACGATACAGTAAGAAAAAAAACATTGTGATGCTCTCTGAGTAAAAAGGATAACCATGTTTTTTTCTCACCGTATCATTTAGGGTGATGCTCTTTGAGCAGAAAGGATAACAATGGTAGAGAAATAGAAATAGAGCATCACACTGAATTAATGAATGAGTTAGAGAAAACTTTTCATACCAGACTGTAATAATTAAGGCTGCTTTGTGTGATGTTTGTTATCTTTTTTGGAGGATGAAGGCCTACGAGAGCCTACTGAGCCAGACTGGGCAGTATTCACCCAGAGAACAGTGGCCATGGCTGGGGACCAGTCCCTGCTGCCAGTATGATGTCATGTTGCTGTTAACAAGCTGCCTGTTGGAAGCTGGACAGGTCTCACTGCACAGGTTGCCTGAGGTGAGTTGACAGTGTGTGTGTGTGTGTGTGTGTGTGTGTGTGTGTGTGTGTGTGTGTGTTCCACTCATCTGTTATCTCTTACTTCCTCCACAGACTGTACCCTCCTGTCTCCAGGTTCGTGACTCGACCATATGTGTGTGACTCTCTTCCGTTAACTCTGTCCATCCGTGTATTCCATCTTCACTGAAATATCTGTCCTGTCCCAGAGTCTGCAGTCCTACTTACACTGGTGATGTCGCCGGTAGGATTGAAGACGGTCAGATGCTCAGTTCATTATTCAATTCACTATTCTGTTGACTATTCAGTTCATCATTCAATTGCCTATTTAATTCACTATTCTGTTGACTATTCAGTTCATCACTCAATTGACTATTTAATTCACTATTCTGTTGACTATTTAGTTCATCACTCAATTGACTATTTAATTCACTATTCTGTTGACTATTCAGTTCATCATTCAATTGACTATTTAATTCACTATTCTGTT
Source organism: Megaleporinus macrocephalus (assembly GCA_021613375.1). Lineage (NCBI taxonomy): Eukaryota > Metazoa > Chordata > Actinopteri > Characiformes > Anostomidae > Megaleporinus > Megaleporinus macrocephalus. The sequence goes on from CM038718.1 coordinate 42,000,899, forward strand.
GACTATTCAGTTCATCACTCAATTGACTATTTAATTCACTATTCTGTTGACTATTCAGTTCATCATTCAATTGACTATTTAATTCACTATTCTGTTGACTATTCAGTTCATCACTCAATTGACTATTCAATTCACTGTTCAGTTAACTGTTCAGTCCACTGTTTGTTTCACTATTCAATTCACTGTTCAGTTTACTATTCACTTCACTGTTCAGTTCACTATTCAATTCACTGTTCAGTTCACAATTCAGTTCACAATTCAATTCAATATTCAATTCACTGTTCAGCTCACCATTCAAAACACTGTTCTTTTCACAATTCAGTTCACAATTCAATTCAATATTCAATTCACTGTTCAGTTCACCATTCAATTCACTGTTCAATTCACTACATAATTCACAATTCAGTTCACAATTCAGTCCACTATTCAATTCACTGTTCAATTCACTATTCAATTCACTGTTCAGTTCACTATTCAATTCACTGTTCAGTTTACTATTCAGTTCACTATTGTGTTGACTATTCTGTTAACTATTCAGTTCATCATTCAATTGACTATTTGATTCACTGTTCAATTCACTATTCAATTCACTGTTCAGTTTACTATTCAGTTCACTATTGTGTTGACTATTCTGTTAACTATTCAGTTCATCATTCAATTGACTATTTAATTCACTATTCTGTTGACTATTCAGTTCATCATTCAATTGACTATTTAATTCACTATTCTGTTGACTATTCAGTTCATCACTCAATTGACTATTTAATTCACTATTATGTTGACTATTCAGTTCATCATTCAATTGACTATTTAATTCACTATTCTGTTGACTATTCAGTTCATCACTCAATTGACTATTCAATTCACTGTTCAGTTAACTGTTCAGTCCACTGTTTGTTTCACTATTCAATTCACTGTTCAGTTTACTATTCACTTCACTGTTCAGTTCACAATTCAGTTCACAATTCAGTTCACTGTTCAGCTCACCATTCAAAACACTGTTCTTTTCACAATTCAGTTCACAATTCAATTCAATATTCAATTTACTGTTCAGTTCACCATTCAATTCACTGTTCAATTCACTACATAATTCACAATTCAGTTCACAATTCAGTCCACTATTCAATTCACTGTTCAATTCACTATTCAATTCACTGTTCAGTTCACTATTCAATTCACTGTTCAGTTTACTATTCAGTTCACTATTGTGTTGACTATTCTGTTAACTATTCAGTTCATCATTCAATTGACTATTCAATTCACTGTTCAATTCACTATTCAATTCACTGTTCAGTTCACTATTCAGTTAACTATTGTGTTGACTATTCTGTTAACTATTCAGTTCATCATTCAATTCACTATTCAATTCAGTGTTCAGTCCACTGTTCAGTTCACTATTCAATTCAGTGTTTAGTTCACTATTTAAAACACTGTTCAGTTCACAATTCAGTTAACTGTTCAGTTCACTGTTTTGTTCACCATCCAGTTCACTATTCAATAAACTGTTCAATACACTATTCAGTTCCCTATTCAATACACTGTTCAGCTCACAATTCAGTTCACTGTTCAGTTCACTATTCAATTGACTGTTCAGTTCACTATTCAATTTACCATTTAATTCACTATTCAGTTCACTGTTCAGTTCACTATTCAATTGACTGTTCAGTGCACTATTCAATTTGCCATTTAATTCACTATTCAGTTCACTGTTCAGTTCACTATTCAATTGACTGTTCAGTTCACTATTCAATTGACCATTTAATTCACTATTCAGTTCACTGTCCAGTTCACTATTCAATTTACTATTCAGTTCACTATTCAATTCACAGTTTAATCCACTATTCCATGTATTCCTCAATTTACTTGTTTCTGATAATTTCAGTTTAATTAATTTAACAGTTTTTTAATAAAAGTGTATATTTGTATATCACTACCAGCTCAACATGCGTCTAAATTAACCCTCATGTGTCCACTTTGGAATTTAATAGACGTTTCTAAACATTTGCAGCCGGGAACATATTTACAAACACTGTTTTTGTTTAAGAAGTAAACACTTTTTTTAAAAACACGTTTTTAATGAACACTTGAAACATTAAATAATGAAAAAAACAGATTGTAATAGATTTACCGGAGAGACACTCAGCAGTACATACAGTAACAAATGAATACGGGTCCCATGTTGTACATTAGGAGGGGTTTGCTTAGCTTGTACATCAAAGGGTTAAATCCGAAACTTAAACGTCAAGTTTGAAAAAAAGTTTGTGCCTCACCACATAAACATGAAAGCACGTTACGTACAGTAAGAGCCTCGTCCTGTCTGCTGACCCCAGATCAGCTTTAGAAATGACCCCCGCTTTACAGCTGACAGTATGACTGACACTTCCAGGCCGTTATCAGTGAACGAGAGCCGCGTCTCAGTTTGACGGAGTGAAATCCAATTTCTCCCTCCTTCCTAATCTGTCCGGGTTTCCGAGCCGCCTTGATTACGGATCGTGACGTAGCGGCTAATGCTAATTTGTTTGACTCCCATTCCAAATCCCGCTGGCGGAGCGGGCGCTGTCGGAAAACTGCAGAAGTGCAAGAGATCATCTCGAGAAGGAGATACAGACACGGCTTCAGATCCCAGAACAAGAACAGCTAAGACAGAAGTAGTTTAACTGTACACAGGTAGGTGAAGGTACTGCTACAGTTTACCTGTACACAGGTAGGTGAAGGTAGTGTTACAGTTTACCTGTACACAGGTAGTTGAAGGTAGTGTTAGACAGTTTACCTGTACACAGGTAGGTGAAGGTAGTGTTACAGTTTACCTGTACACAGGTAGGTGAAGGTAGTGTTACAGTTTACCTGTACACAGGTAGGTGAAGGTAGTGTTACAGTTTATCTGTACACAGGTAGGTGAAGGTAGTGTTACAGTTTACCTGTACACAGGTAGGTGAAGGTAGTGTTACAGTTTACCTGTACACAGGTAGGTGAAGGTAGTGTTAGACAGTTTACCTGTACACAGGTAGGTGAAGGTAGTGTTACAGTTTACCTGTACACAGGTAGGTGAAGGTAGTGTTAGACAGTTTACCTGTACACAGGTAGGTGAAGGTAGTGTTACAGTTTATCTGTACACAGGTAGGTGAAGGTAGTGTTACAGTTTACCTGTACACAGGTAGGTGAAGGTAGTGTTACAGTTTACCTGTACACAGGTAGGTGAAGGTAGTGTTAGACAGTTTGCCTGTACACAGGTAGGTGAAGGTAGTGTTAGACAGTTTACCTGTACACAGGTAGGTGAAGGTTTTATTAGACAGCTTACCTGTACACAGGTAGGTGAAGGTAGTGTAACAGTTTAGCTGTACACAGGTAGGTGAAGGTAGTGTTACAGTTTACCTGTACACAGGTAGGTGAAGGTAGTGTTACAGTTTACCTGTACACAGGTAGGTGAAGGTAGTGTTAGACAGTTTACCTGTACACAGGTAGGTGAAGGTAGTGTTACAGTTTATCTGTACACAGGTAGGTGAAGGTAGTGTTACAGTTTACCTGTACACAGGTAGGTGAAGGTAGTGTTACAGTTTACCTGTACACAGGTAGGTGAAGGTAGTGTTACAGTTTACCTGTACACAGGTAGGTGAAGGTAGTGTTAGACAGTTTACCTGTACACAGGTAGGTGAAGGTAGTGTTAGACAGTTTACCTGTACACAGGTAGGTGAAGGTAGTGTTACAGTTTACCTGTACACAGGTAGGTGAGGGTGGTGTTACAGTTTACCTGTGCACAGGTAGGTGAAGGTAGTGTTAGACAGTTTACCTGTACACAGGTAGGTGAAGGTAGTGTTACAGTTTACCTGTACACAGGTAGGTGAAGGTAGTGTTACAGTTTACCTGTACACAGGTAGGTAAAGGTAGTGTTAGACAGTTTACCTGTACACAGGTAGGTGAAGGTAGTGTTAGACAGTTTGCCTGTACACAGGTAGGTGAAGGTAGTGTTACAGTTTACCTGTACACAGGTAGGTAAAGGTAGTGTTAGACAGTTTACCTGTACACAGGTAGGTGAAGGTAGTGTTACAGTTTACCTGTACACAGGTAGGTAAAGGTAGTGTTAGACAGTTTACCTGTACACAGGTAGGTAAAGGTAGTGTTAGACAGTTTACCTGTACACAGGTAGGTGAAGGTAGTGTTAGACAGTTTACCTGTACACAGGTAGGTGAAGGTAGTGTTACAGTTTACCTGTACACAGGTAGGTGAAGGTAGTGTTACTGTGTACCTGTACACAGGTAGGTGAAGGTAGTGTTACAGTTTACCTGTACACAGGTAGGTGAAGGTAGTGTTACAGTTTATCTGTACACAGGTAGGTGAAGGTAGTGTTACAGTTTACCTGTACACAGGTAGGTGAAGGTATAGTTACAGTTCACCTGTACACAGGTAGGTGAAGGTAGTGTTACAGTTTACCTGTACACAGGTAGGTGAGGGTGGTGTTACAGTTTACCTGTGCACAGGTAGGTGAAGGTAGTGTTAGACAGTTTACCTGTACACAGGTAGGTGAAGGTAGTGTTACAGTTTACCTGTACACAGGTAGGTGAAGGTAGTGTTACAGTTTACCTGTACACAGGTAGGTAAAGGTAGTGTTAGACAGTTTACCTGTACACAGGTAGGTGAAGTTAGTGTTAGACAGTTTACCTGTACACAGGTAGGTGAAGGTAGTGTTACAGTTTACCTGTACACAGGTAGGTAAAGGTAGTGTTAGACAGTTTACCTGTACACAGGTAGGTGAAGGTAGTGTTAGACAGTTTACCTGTACACAGGTAGGTGAAGGTAGTGTTACAGTTTACCTGTACACAGGTAGGTGAAGGTAGTGTTACTGTTTATCTGTACACAGGTAGGTGAAGGTAGTGTTACAGTTTACCTGTACACAGGTAGGTGAAGGTAGTGTTACTGTTTACCTGTACACAGGTAGGTGAAGGTAGTGTTACAGTTTACCTGTACACAGGTAGGTGAAGGTAGTGTTACAGTTTATCTGTACACAGGTAGGTGAAGGTAGTGTTACAGTTTACCTGTACACAGGTAGGTGAAGGTAGTGTTACTGTTTACCTGTACACAGGTAGGTGAAGGTAGTGTTACTGTTTACCTGTACACAGGTAGGTGAAGGTAGTGTTACAGTTTACCTGTACACAGGTAGGTGAAGGTAGTGTTACAGTTTATCTGTACACAGGTAGGTGAAGGTAGTGTTACAGTTTACCTGTACACAGGTAGGTGAAGGTAGTGTTACTGTTTACCTGTACACAGGTAGGTGAAGGTAGTGTTACTGTTTACCTGTACACAGGTAGGTGAAGGTAGTGTTACAGTTTACCTGTACACAGGTAGGTGAAGGTAGTGTTAGACAGTTTGCCTGTACACAGGTAGGTGAAGGTAGTGTTACAGTTTACCTGTACACAGGTAGGTGAAGGTAGTGTTAGACAGTTTGCCTGTACACAGGTAGGTGAAGATAGTGTTACGGTTTATCTGTACACAGGTAGGTGAAGGTAGTGTTACAGTTTACCTGTACACAGGTAGGTGAAGGTAGTGTTACAGTTTATCTGTACACAGGTAGGTGAAGGTAGTGTTAGACAGTTTGCCTGTACACAGGTAGGTGAAGGTAGTGTTACAGTTTACCTGTACACAGGTAGGTGAAGGTAGTGTTACAGTTTACCTGTACACAGGTAGGTGAAGGTAGTGTTACAGTTTACCTGTACACAGGTAGGGGAAGGTAGTGTTAGACAGTTTGCCTGTACACAGGTAGGTGAAGGTAGTGTTAGACAGTTTACCTGTACACAGGTAGGTGAAGGTAGTGTTAGACAGTTTACCTGTACACAGGTAGGTGAAGGTTTTATTAGACAGTTTACCTGTACACAGGTAGGTGAAGGTTTTATTAGACAGTTTACCTGTACACAGGTAGGTGAAGGTAGTGTTACAGTTTACCTGTACACAGGTAGGTGAAGGTAGTGTTACTGTTTACCTGTACACAGGTAGGTAAAGGTAGTGTTACAGTTTATTGTTACCAATGTTATGTTACCGCTATGTTAAGGTAGTATATGATTGATTATCACTTATATTAACTTAATTAAAATACTAATGAGTAAAATGTGAAAAGTCAGATATTAGTAAAGGTGAAGTTGTTAATATTTTAATGTGTAACCGTGTAAATGTAGATTCTTACGTCTGTAGTTTGGGATGAAGAGTCAGGCTGATGTCCTAGAGCACAGAGCTGCAGGTATTTGGGTAGATTAAGGCATCAGAGCATGAAAGCTCTCTTTAACAAGCCCAGCTAGAGACGCAGGGGGGACAGGGGAGACCTGGGACAGGGGAGTCATCATGAAGATCTGGAGAAGGATGCGGCTAATTAGTTCTTGTGGGAGTTTAAACAAGCAGTGCGAGGTAACATGCTAAGCTGTCCGCGGCGCACATGAGGATTTTCTAGCTACCTGCCAGTCTCTGTATGTTTTACTCTGACGTGTACCTGACGTGGTCTTCTGCTGTTGCAGCCCTCAAGGTTAGATCTTCTGAGATATTTTTCTGCACCACAGTCCTACAGAGTGGTTACCTGAGTTAGTGTAGCCTTTCAGCTGCAAGTAGTCTAGCCAGTCTCCACTGACCTCTCTCATCAACAAGGTCAGCAGAACTGTTGCTCACTGGGTGTTTTATCTTCACTGTTCTATTGAAAGTACCTCTAGAGATGCTGAGCTTGAAGACTCCAGGAGATCAGTAGTTATAGAAAAACCAAAATCAGATGAATAATCACACCAAAATCTCTGAGATTCCATTTTTCCGATGGTTTATAGGAACGTTAGGTGGAGCTGCTGGACTGTTATTTGTGTGATGCTGTATGATTGGCTAATGGATAAATCCAATACATTAATTAATTGATTAATTAATACATTGAATTAATTGTGTTTTCACTGTTTTAGAAGACTTTTATTGACTAACCTACTGCTGTTGTGCTGCTGGGCTGTATGAGATATATATATATATATATACACTTCCGCTCAAAAGTTTGGGATCACAATGAAATGTTCTTGTTTTCAATGGAGTATCTTCTTCCTTAACACAACAATGGACTGACGGGTCTCTAAAGAAAGTTGTTTCTTTCTGGTCATTGTGAGTCGGTCAGCAAGCCATCAACTGCTGATCTTCAGATACTAAACTAACCTAGAATGTTGTTCCCTTTTATACTCACTTATTAGTAGAATGTTTTTCAGCTGTACATCACAATTGATCAAGAGAGTCCTAACAACCAATTAGTCCAATAACATCCTTAACTTGGATTGGTGGTCGTACCAGGAGATTTAGACAGAGGACTGAGAATTACTGATAATAGACTATATGTAAAATAAGCCTCTACACAAAAATAGACTAATACAAACATTTTTATTCTTTAAAAATCATCTGATACACTTACAATAATTGAGAAATGAACAATATTGCATGAAAATAGCATGAAATGAAATTCTAAAGTGATCCTAAACTTTTGAGCGATATATATATATATTAATACGCCAAGCATGCCAAGTATTTATGATGGTTTCCGAGATGATATACATTTAAACCCCCCTCAGCTCACTCTTATTTACACTACCAGTACATTACATACTGACTTATGGAGCAGTTTAACAACCAAAGCACACTCTGAGCCGTCTACATGATAATGTGTACAGAAGAGTGAGACACAAGGAGAAAAGTGGAGAGGCCAAGTGTTTGTGCAAGTGTGATATGGATCAGTAAACAGCCACGAGCTCACGGCCACTCATCTCCAGCGAGAAGGTTCTAAATAACCGAACGCAGGAGAGCTTGTTTATGTATGCGCCTGCTTTGACATGTACTTTGCATATTTATGTGATGCATGTTTGTATGTGGGGGGGTGGTGGTGGGGGGGGGGCGTTATGAATTTTGGCCCCAGTGAAAACTTGATGCATGAGCCCATAACTCCCATTCAAATTCCCACAACTCCAGTCTTTTAGTTATAGCTCCAAGATCGGAATCTGATTTATTGGCCGAGTATGTTGGCGTATTCGGTGCCGCTGGTGTTTCTTCTAGTGTTATATGCAAATCGTCACCGTCCAATGAAAAACAAGTGAGAGAAATAATAAACAATTCTTATCATATGTACAGTATTTGTGGAGACTTACCAAATGGACTTTGATGACCATCTCATACAACCTTCTCTCTCTGCTGAGAGTTGGTCACCCCCCATCCTTTGTATTGAAATGAACCTTTGTCTCCTGCCTTTAAGGTGATACCAATCACTCCACCCATCTACCCTTTATCTCCATTTGGTCTTATCTTCATCGCCCTTAGACCCTCCTTAAACGCCTTGTCTTCCCCCGACATTCACCCCCTTTTCATTTGACCCTTTTTTGACTTCTACTTAAACCATGTCAGACTAGAGTTAATCAGTTAGACTGAGTTAAAGATGGACTAGACTGGACTTCAAGAGACTGAACCGGCAACAGACCGATGACCCAAGCTGTGCCTGTTTGCACCTGTAGTTGGTTTGTTTACTTGAAGTGTTTCCTCCTCAGTTAAGTAATACTAATATTTCCATACAGTGCAGTGTTTCTCAGTCTCATAGATTAGAGCATTGCTTGATTTATAAAACATCAGGTAATGGAACACTAAAGGTGGGGTGATCCAACAAGTGGGCAGTCCTGGAACACAAAGACACAACAGTGCTTTAAGTATCTAATATAGTAGCATTCTGTGCAATAAGAAAGACCCAGCTCTAATGATGTTACAGTCTGGAGAACGTTTCCATGACATTATCTGGACCCACTCATCCATGTCTGAATCCATCCTTGCAGATCATTTACACCATACATGTTGAGTGTCTTCACTGGGGCGGATGGGATCTTCCAGCAAGACGATGTGACACATCACTGATTGGAAGAGCTGACCAAGACTTCCAAGTACTACCCTGGACCTCTAACTCCCCAGACTTGAACCCAATTGATCATTTTTGGGATCACCTGGATGGTGGTGTTGGCTCTATGGATCCTCCTCCACGCTCCCTCTAGCAGCTGTGGGATGCACTGCAGTCAGCATGATACCTCCAGATACCTGTGACCACCTACCAGGACCTTATTGAGGCTCCCAGTCCGTCTAGCTGCTGTTTAATTGCTTTATTTCTGAGTTGAGTTTGGAATAATGTGTTCTAAGCATTCATGTTTTCGGTGAATTCCAGCTCTAGTTATACTGTTTAGTGTGTGTTCAATGGAAAAACTAAAAATAGTAGCTCTGTAACTCATTATATCTGAACCAGTTTGAAGAAGCGGAGCTTGTTTAACACAGACCTGATTATTTTATGAAGAAGCGAACTGCTGCTGCTGCTGTGGCCCAAGAGAAAAGTGGGCCAATAAAACAGCTCCACCAGCTGATGCACCACAGCCTTGCGCTCCCAGGTCACTTATTATTCCACCAAAGCCCAACACAGAGCCTCACTAGGGAGCTGCCCATAATAGAAAGGGTTCAACTAGATGGAGGCAGTAAGTGAGGAACAGAGTGGAGGAGGTGGTGGTGAGGTGTCTGTGCTGCACTAGTTTAGAAGATATCAGGAGAGAAAGATCCAAACAGAAGATCTCAGTAGATGTTGGAGGTGGTGCTGATGTGATGAAGAGAGGTTTGAGCTGAACTGAAAGATGAGCTGCTATCGAGCAGCAGATTAAGAACCACCAAGAAAACAAACCACCACATACTAAAGTGTTGAGCTACAACTTGTGTGTTGGCGGTTGGTGGACCTCCATACCGAGGAGCTCCACAACGTCTGTCGTTTACCGTCCTGTGGATCAACCAGCACCACACACTCAACTCCGCCCCCTCTCTTCATTAACGTTACGCTGTTTACTTACCGCAATGTACGCTTTTAAATCTACAACACCGTACTAACCACTACACCACCGTATTAACCACTACACCACCATACTAACCACTACACCACCGTACTGACCACTACACCACCGTACTAACCACTACACCACCGTACTAACACTACACCACCGTACTAACCACTACACCACCGTCCTAACCACTACACCACCGTACTAACCACTACACCACCATACTAACCACTACACCATTGTACTAACCACTACACCACCAAACTAACCACTACACCACCGTACTAACACTACACCACCGTACTAACCACTACACCACCGTCCTAACCACTACACCACCATACTAACCACTACACCACCGTACTAACCCCTACACCACCAAACTAACCATTACACCACCGTACTAACTACTACACCACCATACTAACCACTACACCACCGTACTAACCCCTACACCACCAAACTAACCACTACACCACCGTCCTAACCACTACACCACCATACTAACCACTACACCACCGTACTAACCACTACACCACCATACTAACCACTACACCACCGTACTAACCACTACACCACCGTACTAACCACTACACCACCGTACTAACCACTACACCACCAAACTAACCACTACACCACCGTCCTAACCACTACACCACCAAACTAAACACTACATCACCATACTAACCACTACAACACCTTACTAACCACTACACCACCGTCCTAACCACTACACCACCGTCCTAACCACTACACCACCATACTAACCACTACATCACCATACTAACCACTACACCACCATACTAACCACTACACCACCGTACTAACCACTACACCACCATACTAACCACTACACCACCATACTAACCACTACACCACCATACTAACCATTACACCACCGTACTAACCACTACACCACCATACTAACCACTACACCACCGTACTAACCACTACACCACCACACTAACCACTACACCACCACACTAACCACTACACCACCATACTAACCACTACACCACCGTACTAACCACTACACCACTGTACTAACCACTACACCACCATACTAACCACTACACCACCATACTAACCACTACACCACCGTACTAACCACTACACCACCATACTAACCACTACACCACCATACTAACCACTACACCACCATACTAACCACTACACCACCGTACTAACCACTACACCACCACACTAACCACTACACCACCATACTAACCACTACACCACCGTACTAACCACTACACCACCACACTAACCACTACACCACCGTACTAACCACTACACCACCATACTAACCACTACACCACCATACTAACCACTACACCACCATACTAACCACTACACCACCGTACTAACCACTACACCACCACACTAACCACTACACCACCGTACTAACCACTACACCACCATACTAACCACTACACCACCATACTAACCACTACACCACCATACTAACCACTACACCACCATACTGACCACTACACCACCGTACTAACCACCGTACACCGTATATATGATATACATATAAAGTATAATGTTCCTATGGCTGTCTCTGAATGACAGACTGATAAAGTTATCTGGGAAATAAAAAAGTGACACTGTTTTTCTTGGGTTCAAGGACTTTGCAGTAAAATCTGTAAGAGATTAATAGACTTTTAATTTAATAGACGTTGTTTCATCAGCAGTCAGACTGACTTAGCCTGTGATTTATGATCAGACCAGCACGGAAAACCCCTGTAAAGCAAACGTCGGTGTCAGACGCCGTCCCAGCGTGATGCATCTGTCTCTGTCCCTCCTTCACCTTTCTGTGCTTCCCCAGAATCACTCCTGTCTAATTGGGGAAGTTAACGACCTGCGTCATGTCTTTCTGGAGGTGAGCTTTAATGAAGAGCTCTGCCCTTGGCCAGCTCAGACGCACTGTCGGAGCAGAATGCCCTCCATTCATGTCCAATTTGGTAATGAAAGCAAAATAAGGTTGGCACGGCCACGTTCGGTCATGCATCAAATCCCTGGACGTCAACTTAAATCTGACCAGCGTGTACCCACTTAAACAGAGCAGTTCACTCTGTGACAGCAGGCTGTCCACCCTCACACTGCTGGCAGCCAGAACCTGGATTCACGGACTGAAAATCAGTGTGTACTCACTTACATTACATTACTGTCCAGCTACCGTCTACATGCCTGGGCAGTGCAGAGACCACCCTTCAGTTCAGAGACCACCCTTCAGTTCAGAGACCACACTTCAGTTCAGAGACCAACCTTCAGTTCAGAGACCACCCTTCAGTTCAGAGACCACCTTTCAATTCAGAGACCACCCTTCAGTTCAGAGACCAACCTTCAGTTCAGAGACCACTCTTCAGTTCAGAGACCACCTTTCAGTTCAGAGACCACCCTTCAGTTCAGAGACCATCCTTCAGTTTAGAGACCAACCTTCAGTTCAGAGACCACCTTTCAATTCAGAGACCACCCTTCAGTTCAGAGACCAACCTTCAGTTCAGAGACCACCCTTCAGTTCAGAGACCACCTTTCAGTTCAGAGACCATCCTTCAGTTTAGAGACCACCCTTCAGTTCAGAGACCACCTTGAGTTCAAAGATCATCCTTCAGTTCAGAGACCACCCTACAGTTCAAAGACCACCTTTCAATTCAAAGACCATCCTTGAGTACAGAGACCATTCTTCAGTTTAGAGACCATCCTTGAGTACAGGGACCACTCTTCAGTTCAAAAACCAATCTTCAGTTCAGAAACCATACTCCAGTTCAAATACCATCTTTCAGTTCAGAGACCACCCCTCAGTTCAGAGACCACCCCTCAGTTCAGAGACCATATTCCAGTTCAAAGACCATCTTTTAGTTCAGAGACCACCCCTCAGTTCAGAAACCATACTCCAGTTCAAAGACCATCCTTGAATACAGAAACTGTCCTTCAGAGTGAAACGTACAGACTGCAGAGTTAAAGTTCAGGATTCTGTTAAAGGTGTTCTGGTTTTGGGAATTCTCCGTTCCACCTTAAACGGTGCTGTGGTTCCATTCAGGCGTCTGTACGAGCTGCAGTGTTTAAGGTGGAACATTAGATGAAGAATGTGGAGAAGAGGAACTTCAGGCTGGTTTAAAGATGAACATGGAGCTCTGACAGTTGGGATGTTTGTTGGGAAGGAATGAAAAGTGGTGACGTTCCCTTCACAGCCTGGAACGCTGGATTTCTCCACCACCGTTCTAGTTGTTGGTTGGTGTTGTGGTTGTGTGTAAATGTTCTGGTTGTTGTGGTTGTGTGTAAATGTTCTGGTTGCTGGTTGGTGTTGTGGTTGTGTGTAAATGTTCTGGTTGCTGGTTGGTGTTGTGGTTGTGTGTAAATGTTCTGGTTGTTGGTTGGTGTTGTGGTTGTGTGTAAATGTTCTGGTTGCTGGTTGGTGTTGTGGTTGTGTGTAAATGTTCTGGTTGTTGGTTGGTGTTGTGGTTGTGTGTAAATGTTCTGGTTGCTGGTTGTTGTGGTTGTGTGTAGATGTTCTTGTTGTTGGTTGTTGTTGTGTTTGTGTGTAGATGTTCTGGTTGGTGTTGTGGTTGTGTGTAAATGTTCTGGTTGCTGGTTGGTGTTGTGGTTGTGTGTAAATGTTCTGGTTGGTGTTGTGGTTGTGTGTAGATGTTCTGGTTTGTGTTGTGGTTGTGTGTAAATGTTCTGGTTGTTGTGGTTGTGTGTAGATGTTCTGGTTGGTGTTGTGGTTGTGTGTAAATGTTCTGGTTGGTGTTGTGGTTGTGTGTAGATGTTCTGGTTGCTGGTTGTTGTTGTGGTTGTATGTAAATAAATGTTGGGGGTGTAAATATTTACGAGTCTGTTACGTAACAGTGTAGGATTTTATCGTCTCTCTTCTGTAAAAGCAGGATTTGTATCTGAAGAACAAAGTTTGAGGTTCAGGATATGTACAGTTCTGAGTACTGAACTCTCACTATTACACTGTATAGCAGTTTTACAGTCTGTGGCTCCATAAATCTGTTATGAAGAGCCGAATCAACATGAATCACAGCAGTTCAAAGAGCAGAAGTTCATTTCAGGATCATACAATACACACCAGTGTTGAACGAGTGGATGACGCTGCATGAATTTCTTATGAACCTTTAGAGCCCAAATGAAAGATGCAAACAAAAGCACTAACAGGAAAAGCCTACTTTTCCCAGAAGACCCCATAAACTCATAGCAACCTTAAATAACATGAGTTGTACTCCAGCAGCAGAGCTGCGAGAATCCCCAGCCTCTGGAGTGACACTGTAAATGAATCTCGGAATAGGAAGAGGCAGCCGAGTCGCAGCCTCAGCCAACAAAAGGCAAACAAAGGCCGGGCTTTTCCTCCCTGACCGGCTCCGTCTCCTCGGATAAACTGAGTCTGACCATCACATGGGTCTGAAGCTACGCCAGCTTAAGGACAATCAACTTTTTTGTTCTTTGGCTATCTTTTAGGGGGATTGGTTTTTGGGTTTGGAGGCTGGGGGGAGGGGCTAGAGGGCGAACGGAGGGGCAAAAGTTTGGCGTGGACTTGTGGAAAATGAAAAGTCAGATAAAGAGCAGCACTCGCACAGCGGGACATCAAGGATATTCAAACCACGGAGCTCCAGACACAGCCAGATAACAGAGGAAAGAAGAGAGAGAGAGTGAGTGAGAGTGAGAGAGAGTGAGCGAGCGAGCGAGAGAAGTTCAAAGAGGACAACAAAGTCAGAAACACTCAAGACCCCCTGCGGCAAAACTGGACCCACGTACAGTGAAAGTACAGCAAAAGGCCATACAGAGAAAAACAACAGAGAGCAAATCCGGAACTTCCAGCTGCGACAGAAGGTGAAGTAAGTTTTGCCGAGAGAGCCGCGTCAGAAATCTTATCCAGTTCCGGAAGTTTCATTACGCCCGTCATGTCCCACACGTCCCACACGTCCCACACGTCCCCCTGATATATTTCTCTTAATGTCAATGCATTTATAAAACCTGTAGAAGGAGTTCACTGATTGACAGTGTAGGAGGAGTTTACTGACAATGTAGGAGGAGTTCACTGATTGACAGTGTAGGAGGAGTTCACTGATTGACAGTGTAGGAGGAGTTCACTGATTGACTGACTGTGTAGGAGGAGTTTACTGATTGACAGTGTAGAAGGAGTTCACTGATTGAAAGTGTAGGAGGAGTTTACTGATTGACAGTGTAGGAGGAGTTCACTGATTGACAGTGTAGGAGGAGTTCACTGATTGACAGTGTAGGAGGAGTTCACTGATTGACAGTGTAGGAGGAGTTCACTGATTGACAGTGTAGAAGGAGTTCACTGATTGACAGTGTAGGAGGAGTTCACTGATTGACAGTGTAGAAGGAGTTCACTGATTGACAGTGTAGAAGGAGTTCACTGATTGACAGTGTAGAAGGAGTTCACTGATTGACAGTGTAGGAGGAGTTCACTGATTGACTGACTGTGTAGGAGGAGTTCACTGATTGACAGTGTAGGAGGAGTTTACTGATTGACAGTGTAGGAGGAGTTCACTGATTGACTGACTGTGTAGGAGGAGTTTACTGATTGACAGTGTAGAAGGAGTTCACTGATTGAAAGTGTAGGAGGAGTTTACTGATTGACAGTGTAGGAGGAGTTCACTGATTGACAGTGTAGAAGGAGTTTACTGATTGACAGTGTAGGAGGAGTTCACTGATTGACAGTGTAGGAGGAGTTCACTGATTGACAGTGTAGAACGAGTTCACTGATTGACAGTGTAGGAGGAGTTCACTGATTGACAGTGTAGAAGGAGTTCACTGATTGACAGTGTAGAAGGAGTTCACTGATTGACAGTGTAGGAGGAGTTCACTGATTGACAGTGTAGGAGGAGTTCACTGATTGACAGTGTAGAACGAGTTCACTGATTGACAGTGTAGGAGGAGTTCACTGATTGACAGTGTAGGAGGAGTTCACTGATTGACAGTGTAGGAGGAGTTCACTGATTGACAGTGTAGAAGGAGTTCACTGATTGACAGTGTAGGAGGAGTTCACTGATTGACAGTGTAGAACGAGTTCACTGATTGACAGTGTAGAAGGAGTTCACTGATTGACAGTGTAGAAGGAGTTCACTGATTGACAGTGTAGGAGGAGTTCACTGATTGACAGTGTAGAAGGAGTTCACTGATTGACAGTGTAGGAGGAGTTCACTGATTGACAGTGTAGGAGGAGTTCACTGATTGACAGTGTAGAAGGAGTTCACTGATTGACAGTGTAGGAGGAGTTCACTGATTGACAGTGTAGAAGGAGTTCACTGATTGACAGTGTAGAAGGAGTTCACTGATTGACAGTGTAGGAGGAGTTCACTGATTGACAGTGTAGGAGGAGTTCACTGATTGACAGTGTAGAAGGAGTTCACTGATTGACAGTGTAGAACGAGTTCACTGATTGACAGTGTAGAAGGAGTTCACTGATTGACAGTGTAGAAGGAGTTCACTGATTGACAGTGTAGGAGGAGTTCACTGATTGACAGTGTAGAAGGAGTTCACTGATCGACAGTGTAGAAGGAGTTCACTGATTGACAGTGTAGGAGGAGTTCACTGATTGACAGTGTAGGAGGAGTTCACTGATTGACAGTGTAGAAGGAGTTCACTGATTGACAGTGTAGGAGGAGTTCACTGATTGACAGTGTAGAAGGAGTTCACTGATTGACAGTGTAGGAGGAGTTCACTGATTGACAGTGTAGGAGGAGTTCACTGATTGACAGTGTAGGAGGAGTTCACTGATTGACAGTGTAGGAGGAGTTCACTGATTGACAGTGTAGGAGGAGTTCACTGACTTACTCACAGTGTATCCTCCCACATTCCCACATACACACACATATCCTCCCACATTCCCACATACACACACATATCCTCCCACATTCCCACATACACACACATATCCTCCCACATTCCCACACATATCCTCCCACATTCCCACACATATCCTCCCACATCTACACACATATCCTCCCACATCTACACACATATCCTCCCACATTCCCACACAAATCCTCCCACATTCCCACACATATCCTCCCACATTCCCACACATATCCTCCCACATTCCCACACATATCCTCCCACATTCCCACACATATCCTCCCACATTCCCACACATATCCTCCCACATCTACACACATATCCTCCCACCTTCCCACACATATCCTCCCACATCCACACACATATCCTCCCACATTCCCACACGTCTTCCCACATTCCCACACATATCCTCCCACATTCCCTCACATATCCTCCCACATTCCCACACATATCCTCCCACATTCCCACACATGTCTTCCCACATTCCCACACAAATCCTCCCACATTCCCACACATATTCCCCACATTCCCACACAAATCCTCCCACATTCCCACACATATCCTCCCACATTCCCACACATGTCTTCCCACATTCCCACACAAAT
The DNA here is from genome assembly GCA_021613375.1 of Megaleporinus macrocephalus. NCBI lineage: Eukaryota > Metazoa > Chordata > Actinopteri > Characiformes > Anostomidae > Megaleporinus > Megaleporinus macrocephalus. The sequence goes on from CM038718.1 coordinate 42,018,174, forward strand.
CCTCCCACATTCCCACACATATCCTCCCACATTCCCACACATATCCTCCCACATTCCCACACATATCCTCCCACATTCCCACACATATTCCCCACATCCACACACATATCCTCCCACATTCCCACACAAATCCTCCCACATTCCCACACATATCCTCCCACATTCCCACACATATCCTTCCACATTTCCCCACATCCACACACACACACATACAAGGTATATATATATATATATGTATGTGTGTGTGTGTGTGTGTGTGTGTGTGTGTGTGTGTATATATATATATGATTCACTACCTTTCAGCTCAGCCAGAAATCACCACTATCACTTACCCAGAAATCACTTACCTACCCGGTCCACTTGCGTCAGTCCACCTCGGCCTGCTTTAACCACGTCCTGCTTCAGTGTGAGGTCTAAGCTCAAATATACACACCTGTTACATAATAACCTTTTATTATTATATATATTATTAATAAAGATAGTAATAAAGTTTGGGCACCCAGTCAAACGACACGGATAGACAGATAGATAGATAGATAGATAGATAGATAGATAGACAGACAGACAGACAGACAGACAGACAGACAGACAGACAGATAGATAGATAGATAGATAGATAGATAGACTCATGCTACAAGGACAAACTTTGAGGCCTATCTGCTGACAATCACATACGGTTCTTCAATATAGGGATGATACCATCCTGGAATATCTTGTGATGTGAGGTGTCTATACTTCACTGCTCCAAGCAAGAGCGTAACTGGCCCTAGTTCAGTGGTGCTTAATTGAAGTGTAGGAGGAGAAGACTTGTGGTGGTGGTGAAGTTGTGGTAACAGCAGGAATGTCTTTTTAAATCGAACTGAAGAACAAAAACAGCAGCAGAGCAGCAGCCTCGCTGTCATCTGCCATGTTTGTTTACATCTAAAGTCGTGTTATTTTGCGAGGAATCCCAAGATGTGGCAGCTCCGGAGAAACTCCCTGGAGAGAATAGGAAGCGTTGGTTGCGCTTCTTATTTGTGTGTATTATCTGACAGTTAGTAGAGAATCGTTCAGGCCAGATTGTGTCATGTTTTCAACATCAGTTAGGATTTTTTAAATACAGTAAGGATATCTATCTATATGTGAATTATATATATATATATATATATATATATATATATATATATATATATATATATATATATATATATATATATATATATATATATATATATAAACACTACTGTGCAAGTCTGGGGCGCTGATTAATATGATCAATAAGTGTATGTACACCAGTAAGATCTGATAAGAACAGATGTAAATAATCATACATACAATACAAAGTAACATGAATATGTTATTGTGAGAGAAGTAGATCAGATCTTGATCCAGTTTGAAGAACAAAGTTAGGTTCCAGATTTCTCCTGGACGCCCCAGACATTGTATGAATGTGTTCAGTTCCTTCAGCAGCAAATCTTGATTTAGCTTAATGAAGTACTGAGCAGTCAAAGCAGGTATTAGATGAGAACTGATAATAATACTGGGTTGTTTAGGAGAAGCTTGGAAAGAGTTAAATACACACACTGGTGTATGGAAAAGAACTATATATATATACAATACAAATACAGACTGTAGTCCATCTGCATAATAATAATAATAATAATAATAATAATAATAATAATAAACATTGACAGTCTTTGTTTATGCACAGAGAACATCACTTGTCGTTTTCAGTAAACAGTGAGAGAAGAGAGGAGGAGAACAGGACGAGGTTCTAGTATGAGGGTAAAGACCAGAAGGCCAGATCTATTACACTTGGACTCTGAGCTGGCTAAGAGACAGGCAGATGGTGGACCGAGGATGGACCGTGTGAAGGTGAGAGAAGTGGACAGGAGCCATCTGTTTATATTAGAGTGCTCTTCACAGGTTAATGTGAGGAATAAATCCAGCTCTCAGGAGGAGAAGCCAAAGCTCAGTTCAGCCAAACGCACACACACATCAAACAGTAAGTCAAAGCTTTCACTGGGATTATGCTGTCAGCAGTCAGTACTCAGAACACCTGCAAACAGCCAAACTACAAACTACAGCAGCACTGCTTATGTATTAGTAGAAATAAATACATTACTTACTCATAAATGTAAAAGTAAATGTATTGTGATTATAAGAAATCTGTAGTATATACTGAATGTTGGATATTAAAGCATCAACTACCAGATATGCAGTACTTAATTACTCAGAAGTACTTTTAGTACTGATGTTTCTGACATTATTTAAAGTACTATGTTTTTAAGGCAAATGCTTGTTTCTTGATAGATAGATAGATAGATAGATAGATAGATAGATAGATAGATAGATAGATAGATAGATAGATAGATAGATAGATAGATAGATAGATAGATAGATAACAGTGGAACAGTTGTATTCTCGTGAACAGTCGTGAACAGGGACATTTCTCACCACAGTACCAGAGTTTGATTGGTTTGTGTACTGGGACATTTCTCACCACAGTACCAGAGTTTGATTGGTTTGTGTACTGGGACATTTCTCACCACAGTACCAGAGTTTGATTGGTTTGTGTACTGGGACACTTCTCACCACAGTACCAGAGTTTGATTGGGTTGTGTACTGGGACATTTCTCACCACAGTACCAGAGTTTGATTGGTTTGTGAACTGGGACATTTCTCACCACAGTACCAGAGTTTGATTGGGTTGTGTACTGGGACATTTCTCACCACAGTACCAGAGTTTGATTGGGTTGTGAACTGGGACATTTCTTACCACAGTACCAGAGTGTGATTGGTTTTTGAACTGGGACATTTCTCACCACTGTACCAGAGTTTGATTGGGTTGTGTACTGGGCCAGTTTTCTCAACAGTACCAGAGTTTGATTGGTTTGTGTACTGGGACATTTCTCACCACAAGACCAGAGTTTGATTGGGTTGTGTACTGGGACGTTTCTCACCACAGTACCAGAGTGTGATTGGTTTTTGAACTGGGACATTTCTCACCACAGTACCAGAGTTTGATTGGGTTGTGTACTGGGACATTTCTCACCACTGTACCAGAGTTTAATTGGTTTGTGAACTGGGACATTTCTCACCACAGTACCAGAGTTTGATTGGGTCGTGTACTGGGACATTTCTCACCACAGTACCAGAGTTTGATTGGGTTGTGAACTGGGACATTTCTCACCACAGTACCAGAGTTTCATTGGGTTGTGTACTGGGACATTTCTCACCACTGTACCAGAGTTTGATTGGTTTGTGTACTGGGCCAGTTTTCTCAACAGTACCAGAGTTTGATTGGTTTGTGTACTGGGACATTTCTCACCACAAGACCAGAGTTTGATTGGGTTGTGTACTGGGACATTTCTCACCACAGTACCAGAGTGTGATTGGTTTTTGAACTGGGACATTTCTCACCACAGTACCAGAGTTTGATTGGGTTGTGTACTGGGACATTTCTCACCACTGTACCAGAGTTTAATTGGTTTGTGAACTGGGACATTTTTCACCACAGTACCAGAGTTTGATTGGTTTGTGTACTGGGACACTTCTCACCACAGTACCAGAGTTTGATTGGGTTGTGAACTGGGACATTTCTCACCACAGTACCAGAGTTTGACTGGGTCATGAACTGGGAATTTTGGATACCTGCTCACAGTATATCACCGCTTACAGTATCGTAATATATCACAATTGTCTACCTGTATGATGATACATGTCTTGCCCATTCATAATCCTACTGCAAACTCTGTTACTTAAAGATTTTATCACAGTGAGAATAAACTCACTGAAGTTATAAAACTCTCCAACAATATAAAACTGAATTTTCAGCTCCTTAAATGTGACAACAGCATTAAAGAATCTCATAATCAAAGCAGAAAAGTGGATTAAACTGCAGCAACAACCGATTTGACGGAGCCGCGGCCGCGTGCTAATGTGACTCGGTCCGGCGGGCGCGTCGCTTCTCTGCCAATTTATAACCAGCACAAAGACACACAGGCTAAATCTGCAGCTGCGGCACACGCTGGAGCCTCACGCAGCTGAAAGGCCGGGAGATAAATCTCCTGCTGCTCTTCCACGGCCACCTCCGCAGCACATTGTTGCGCTCGAAAATCTGTCTCAGTGTAATCCTCTGGATTTTTACGTCTTAATTAGGGACATAAAGAGACAGCAGGAACGAGAGGAGGACGAAGTGTTCGCTGGTACTAGCTTGATCCGGACTCCTTTCACACAGCGGTGGCACGGCGGAGGAAAGGAAGACGCCTCCGGGGCCTTCAGCTGATTACCGAGCGTGAACTTAATGACACAATGTGCTGTTTGTGCATTTATGAGGCAGGAGCCTCGTAATCCGAGCACGGATTTAATGTGGACTTATGCTTCGAGCTAAATATATCCCACTCCGGCTGAAACACGCCATTCTGTTCCCGCTTCCATGAAATTCCTAAACTTTTCTCAGTTCCGCATGGGAAATGTGAGGATGTACAGCTCGATCTAGCGGAACAGTGGCCACTCCAGAGCTCTGAGTACTCTCGAGCTCCCAGGAGTATCCTTTGCAGCGGTGCTACAGACGAGCCTCTTCTTTTAAAGGCTGGTTTTATAACTGAGACGAGGAACCACTGGAAATGTAAAGAACCTCCTCGAAATGTAAAGGTTCACAACTCAGCATATAACATATAACAAACCACTACAAAGACTAAATCTTTGATTTCCAGGAATCTTTATACAACATGTAATTACTTTCGCCTCTAAAAATATCCGTATTGGACACTTTTCACAATAGGACTAGGGTTTGACTGGGCCATGAACTGGGACACTTCTCATCACAGTACCAGAGTTTACTGGGCCGTGAACAGAAACACTTCTCACCATAGTACCAGAGTTTGACTGGGTTGTCAATTGGGACAGTTTTCTCAACGGTACTTGGGTTTGACTGGGTCATGAACTAGGAGACTTCTCACAACGGTACAAGGGTTTGACTGGGTTGTGAACTAGGAGACTTCTCACAACGGTACTAGGGTTTGACTGGGACATGAACTAGGAGACTTCTCACAACGTACTAGGGTTTGACTGGGTTGTGAACTAGGACACTTCTCACAACGGTACTAGGGTATGACTGGATCTTGAACTAGGACACTTCTCACAACGGTACTAGGGTTTGACTGGGTTGTGAACTAGGACTCTTCTCACAACGGTACTAGCGTTTGACTGGGTCGTGGTCTGGAACACTTCTCACTACAGTACCAGAGTTTACTGGGCCGTGAACATAGACACTTCTCACCATAGTACCAGAGTTTGACTGGGTTGTCAATTGGGACAGTTTTCTCAACAGTACTGGGGATTGACTGGGTTGTGAACTGGGACACTTCTCACTACAGTACCAGAGTTTGATTAGGTTGTGAACTGGGACACTTCTCACCACAGTACCAGAGTTTGATTGGGGTGTGAACTGGGACACTTCTCACCATAGTACCAGAGTTTGATTGGGTTGTCAATTGGGACAGTTTTCTCAACAGTACTAAGGTTTGACTGGGTCGTGAACTAGGACACTTCTCAACAGTACTAGGGTTTGACTGGGTTGTGGCCTGGGACACTTCTCACCACAGTACCAGAGTTTGATTGGGTTGTGAACTGGAACACTTCTCACCACAGTACCAGAGTTTGATTGGGTTGTGAACTGGGACACTTCTCACCACAGTACCAGAGTTTGATTGGAGTGTGAACTGGAACACTTCTCACCACAGTACCAGAGTTTGATTGGAGTGTGAATTGGGACCCTTTTAACCACAGCTACATGGTTTGACTATGTCGTAAACTGGGACACTTCTCACTACAGTCCCAGATTTGACTGGGTCGTAAACTGGGACACTTCTCTCCACATTACTGGGTTTGACTGGGTCATGAACTGAGACACTTTTCATCACAGTACTGGGGTTTGACTGGGCCATGAACTGAAACACTTTTCACCTCAGGTACTAACTGGGACACTTCTCACTACAGTACTGGGGTTTGACTGGGTCATGAACTGAGACAATTCTCTCCAGAGTACTGGGGTTTGACTGGGTCATAAACTGGGACACTTCTCTCCACAGTACTGGGGTGTGACTGTGTCATAAACTGAGACACTTTTCACCACGGTACTGGAGTTTGACTAGGTTGTGAACTGGGTCATGAACTGAGACACTTTTCACCACGGTACTGGAGTTTGACTAGGTTGTGAACTGGGACACTTCTTTCCACAGTATTGGGGTTTGACTGGGTCATGAACTGAGACACTTTTCACCACAGTACTGGAGTTTGACTAAGTTGTGAACTGGGACACTTCTCACCACAGTACCAGAGTTTGACTGGGTTGTGAACTGAGACACTTCTCTCAACAGTAACAGAGTTTGACTGGGTCATGATCTGGGACAGTTCTCTCCACAGTACTGGAGTTAGACTGGGTTGTGAACTGGGACACTTCTCACCACAGTACCACAGTTTGATTGGGTTGTGAACTAGGACACTTCTCACAACAGTACTGGGGGTTGACTGGGTTGTGAACAGGAACACATTTCACCACAGTACCATTGTTAGACTGGGTCATGAACTAGAACATTTTTGATGACAGTACCGGAGTTTGACTGGGTTGTGAACTGGGACACTTCTCACCACAGTACCACAGTTTGATTGGGTTGTGAACTGAGACATTTTTAACCGAAGTTACATGGTTTGACTGGGACGTGAATTGGGACACTTCTCATCACAGTACCGGGGTTTAACTGGGTCATGAACTCGGACACTCTTCACCACAGTAATAGAGTTTGACAGAGTTGTGAACTGGGACACTTTTCAACACAGTACTAAAGTTTGACTGGGTCATGAACTAGGATACTTTTCACAACAGTACTAGAGTTTGACTGGGTCATGAACTGGGACACTTCTCACAACAGTACTAGAGTTTGACTGGGTCATGAACTGGGACACTTTTTACCGTAGTAACATGGTTTGAGGAACTGAAACACAATCTCACACTGGATGCAGGAAACATAGCACTTTAGGCAAATTCTGTATTAATGAGCCAGCAGCAGAGAGACGCTGCAACATCAGCTGTCTTTTGAAACTTCAACAGACAAAAGAAGAAGCTGATCAATAAACTCTAGCAATTAATTATGTACATTATAAATACATAAGCAGAGAAAGAAACCTCAGTGAGACCAGTTGGAGTGGTGAGCCAGAGAAAAGTTGCTGTGTTTTGTGGTTTTCCTGCTCTCCGTTGGCGCTTATCCTCACTGCGGTGTTTAAACATGTTGGCAGATGCTGGGCTGCAGGAAAATCCCCAAAAGAAAACAAACAAGCAACAAAAAATCACTTTGTGTTTGTGCAGAGTGCAAATCAGGCCCAAAGCTAGCACAGCACTTCACTCAACACCAGTTAGGCAGCTGGCGGCTGGGGGTCTCGCGCCCTTTTCACATTCCGGGCTCATTTTAACCTCAATCACGACTTTCATATTTATAACTTTAGCTCACATAAAAGCAAAGAACGTATAGAACTGTATAGAACAGCCGTAACCACTTCATCATTTTAGAATTTAGGACTATTAGCCACCTGTCTTTACACACAGTGGAATTTGACCTCCACATTTAACCCATCTGTGTGGAGAAAAAGACACATACACACACTAGGGGGCAGTAAAGAACCCACATACACACACACACACACACACACACACACACACACTAGGGGGCAGTGAAACACCCATATACACACACACTAGTAAACACACACACACTAGGGGGCAGTGAAACACCCACATACACACACACACTGGGGGCAGTGAAACACCCACATACACACACACACTAGTAAACACACAGGCTAGTGAACACACACACACTAGGGGGAGTAAAACACCCACATACACACACTAGTAAACACATACACTAGGGGGCAGTTAACACCCATCTATACACACAGTAGTGAGCACACAGACTAGGGGGCAGTGAAATACACACATACACACACACACACTAGGGGGCAGTGAAACACCCAAATATACACACAGTAGTGAACACACACACTAGGGGGCAGTGAAACACCCACACACACACACACACACTAGGGGGCAGTGAAACACCCACATACACACACACTAGTGAACACACACACACATGGTGAGCGGTGAGTGGTGAGCTGCCCTATCCACAGTACCCGGGGAGCAGTTGGGGGATAGGTGTCTTGCTCAAGGGCACTTCAGTTGGGTCCTGTTGGTCCAGGGGATTGAACACACAACCTTCCGGTCACAAGGCTGGTTTCATAAGCTCCAGCCCATGACTGGCCTCAACGCTGGACAGATTTCTCAGTTGTAATTCAAATTTTTGATGCATTATATATATATATATATATATATATATATATATATATATATATATATATATATATATATATATATATATAATGCATAAAATATAGATATAGATAATACATACTTTATTGATCCCAGAGGGAATAAATTAGAAATTAGTGAACCCAAACTTCTGAGTTAGCATGGCACAAAAGAAACGTATTTCGGGTTTCGTCTCTATTCTCAGTATTTAAAGTCATGTATAAAATGAATGTATTTTTTAATCTCAAACATGCTCACAGCTGCAAGGAGGGCATGACATCTTTAATCGGAACATTAATCCATCACAAATCAATTCAACCAATAAATAAATAATGAAGCACATGTGCAAAAAGAAAGGCCGACATTTAACACAGAGAACCAGTTCAACAGCACCACAACTGAGAGACTTTCTGTTCCGCATACTGACAAACAAAAGCCTGGCAGTCCTTGTTGAGCTCTTCTGTCTGGAGTACTGCTTTTACCTTATTGAGCTCAGACTCAAAATATTTCTGATAGATACAAAAATATGATAATAATAATAATAATAATAATAATAATAATAATAAAACAGACACATTGCAAACCGAATATTAATAACAAAGAGTTCTACAAGACAACAGTTCCTAACATGGCACATACGTAAAAACAGTGTCAAGTATGAAGGAAATAATTCTTACATTGCATCTTTTTATCGCGTCCCTGCCTGAAAATGTTGGTGTTGCACAGATTGCACTTACAATTTTTTGCTGTCATGGTCACACGGTCACACACTCTGGACTGAGTTCATGTTTCACATCTACTATGATACCCTTAACGTTTATGCATCGTTTTCAGAATGAATGTGTGTTTGATTACACAATATCAGTGATTTCTACATGTATTACTGTATCGTGACCACTGCCCAACCGCCAAGTGGTAATGGTAATCCATCTGGGGTTTACACCTGTAGCGTTACTAAGTTACCAAAGTTATAACCAATCTGGTGCCCAAATTATAACCCAACTGGAGTTCATAGTTATAACCCAACTGGGGCCTAAAGTTATAACCCAACTAGAGCCCAAATTTATAATCCAACTGGGACCCAACTTTATAACCCAACTGGGGCCCAAAGTTATAACCCAACTAGAGCCCAAATTTATAATCCAACTGGGACCCAACTTTATAACCCAACTGGAACCCAAATTTTTAACCCAACTGGGGCCCAAATTTATAACCCAAATGGGACCCAAAGTTATAACCCAACTAGAGCCCAAATTTATAATCCAACTGGGACCCAACTTTATAACCCAACTGGGGCCCAAATTTATAACCCAAATGGGGCCCAAAGTCATAACCCAACGTTATAAGCCAACTGGGACCTAACGTTATAACCCAACTAGGACCTAAAGTTATATCGCAACTGGGACCCAAAATTATAATCCAACTGGGGCCCATGTATCATCAATCAAAAAGCCACTACAAGCCCATGTAACAGCCCAGATGAAACCCATATGAGGCCCATATGGACGCGTTGGCTGTGAACAGTTGGTCGTTTTGGTCAATCCAGACTTTAAGGCCTGAGTCTGTCCACTGTTTTTTTTTTTTTGAGCTCTGAAACACCTGAGGTGGTCATGAGGTTTACAGAAAGTTGGCATAATGTGACAAGACTGAAACAAAAACAAGTACAGCACACTTTCGCCTGAAGGTGCTCTATTGCTATACTTTAGCCCAGCGGTCAGTCTTGTGCTTTTGTTTTTTTGTTTTTTGCTGTGAAAAAGCTTTTCCTGCAGAGTTTTGTCAACAGAGTCACAGTTGGGGAGAACAATCTATAAAACAATCTATATAATTCAGTGTTTGAGAGGCAAACAGAGAGATTCAGAGTGGGTTTGGTGTAAGATGTTGTTTACAGTGGTGGTGATGGGAACCAGAGGTCTCCATGTCTACAATACAAGCATACATGTTTCATTTACTATGAAACCCACCAGTGAACCTACACGAATGTTGATCATAAAGTATGAATGTTTATCATAAAATAGGAAAATAATACATTTTCCTTGGGGACTACTTTGCCTTACAGTGCTCTGCTGCATGTATCCCTCCACCATGAATGGACTTTAAGACTTAAACCTTCTCAGGACTATCATAAACAGCGTCTCAGTCATCAGACAGTGTATTTATAACATCTACTGTAATAACTTTCTGTGAGGGAGCTTTTAGAGGTGGACGTCTGGTTCCATTCACCACCACTGTCAACAGTAAGTTCCTCTAGAACCACTCTGAATGACTTTGTTGACATCTTAACTGTTTAAATGTGTAGAACTTCTAAAGTACTTAAAAGAGAACAGAGAGCCGGTTGGCTCAATGAACCTACAGTACACATTTGATGGTTCTTCAAGGGTTCCTCAGTGAAGAATTAGGTTCTACTGTATGTAAACCCATAAACACTGAAAGAACACCATGTCAGCTGTAGATGGTTCTATGCATCCTATATAGCACCAAAAATGGGTTCTTCTATTAACAATCATGCAAAGGGTTCCGTGAGTGTTCATGGTTTTCTATAGAACCATTTTCTTAATAAGGGAACCCTCGAAGAAGCATCTTGAACTGTATGTATTGTGTTGTTATATGGGCTGATAATTTCGGTTCTTATAGTTTACAGTTATAAACATGTTTTCACAACTTTGAGGGATCTCAACAAGGAACTGATCTGGGGTCAGTTTGATCTGGGGACCAAATATAAAGGACATATATACACAGTGGCACACAGTTCATCCCGGATCAGCTTCACACATAAACATTGACCGCTTTCAAATTAAAGAGGCTTAAACGATAATAATAATTTCATTTGGCAAAGGATCTTCTGCATCTTCACCACATTCACATTCACCCGACCAAAGATGGACAGACAGAAGGTAAAACATAACATTGCACATAACATAGAACATAAATCTTATATTTGAGGCTTGATTGATAAAAAAAACATCTCAAAGAGTCTCAAACAGTCTAGATACATCTTCCATCACCGACCTCAGGTCCTACATCACTGACCTCAGGTCCTTTCTCCAAGTGCTCGGGATGCACAGCCATAAAACGGAGGAGAAGAATGAGGTTCTGTCTGCGGAACGTTTGGAATCACCGCTCAGATTTAAATGGAATTATTAAAAGTAAATATCACTGTCCACTGTATCAGCTCCACTGACCATACAGGACCTACACTCACTGTCCACTGTATCAGCTCCACTGACCATACAGGACCTCCACTCACTGTCCACTGTATCAGCTCCACTGACCATACAGGACCTACACTCACTGTCCACTGTATCAGCTCCACTGACCATACAGGACCTCCACTCACTGTCCACTGTATCAGCTCCACTGACCATACAGGAGCTCCACTTACAGACTGTAGTTCATCTGATTCTCTGTATACCTTATTACTCTGTTCTTTAATGATCAGGACCCCCACAGGACCACCACAGAGCAGATACTATTAGGGAGGTGGATCATTCTCAGCACTGCAGTGACAATAAGTGCTGCTGCTGGAGTGTTTAAACACTGTGTCCACTCACTGTCCACTCTATTAGACACTCCTACTACTTGCTGGTCCACCTTGTAGATGTAAAGTCAGAGACAGTAGCTCATCTGCTGCTGCACAGTTTGTGTTCTCTAGTTCTTCATCAGTGGACACAGGACGCCACCCACAGGACACTGCTGTCTGGATACTTTTGGTTGGTGGACGATTCTCAGTCCAGCAGTGACACTGAGGTGTTTAAACAGCAGCAGCACTGCTGTGTCTGATCCACTCACACCAGCACAACACACACTACTAACACAACATCACCACCATGTCAGTGTAACTGCAGTGCTGAGAATGACCCACCTTCCCAATAGTATCTGCTCTGTGGTGGTCCTGTGGGGGTCCTGATCATTAAAGAACAGAGTAATAAAGTATACAGAGAATCAGATGAACTACAGTCTGTAAGTGGAGGTCCTGTATGGTCAGTGGAGCTGATACAGTGGACAGTGAGTGGAGGTCCTGTATGGTCAGTGGAGCTGATACAGTGGACAGTGAGTGGAGCTCCTGTATGGTCAGTGGAGCTGATACAGTGGACAGTGAGTGGAGCTCCTGTATGATCAGTGGAGCTGATACAGTGGACAGTGAGTGGAGGTCCTGTATGGTCAGTGGAGCTGATACAGTGGACAGTGAGTGGAGCTCCTGTATGGTCAGTGGAGCTGATACAGTGGACAGTGAGTGGAGCTCCTGTATGGTCAGTGGAGCTGATACAGTGGACAGTGAGTGGAGCTCCTGTATGGTCAGTGGAGCTGATACAGTGGACAGTGAGTGGAGGTCCTGTATGGTCAGTGGAGCTGATACAGTGGACAGTGAGTGGAGGTCCTGTATGGTCAGTGGAGCTGATACAGTGGACAGTGAGTGTAGGTCCTGTATGGTCAGTGGAGCTGATACAGTGGACAGTGAGTGTAGGTCCTGTATGGTCAGTGGAGCTGATACAGTGGACAGTGAGTGGAGGTCCTGTATGGTCAGTGGAGCTGATACAGTGGACAGTGAGTGGAGGTCCTGTATGGTCAGTGGAGCTGATACAGTGGACAGTGAGTGGAGGTCCTGCATGGTCAGTGGAGCTGATACAGTGGACAGTGAGTGGAGCTCCTGTATGCACAAAACATTATTGTTAACATGTGTTACCTGCAACTTGCACTTTATGGCACACATAACATTTTATTAACTTTTTTTAAATTTAACTTTAATTTAATTTTATTTTATTTTATTTCTACCTACAATATTTTATTATACTTCATATATTTTGTATATTTTTTATTTCATTTTGTTATCTTTATCTATTGGTGAATGGAGGAGCAGCAAAGTAAGAATTTCATTGTACAGTGTAACTGTCTGTTTTTGCTGTATGACAATAAAACTCTTGAATTTATTAAATATCAAGTCGTGGCTATCCAAAGAAAAACATTCATCTCCAAATTTGTCGATTTTTATTTTTCGATATCATTTGAAAACGACAGCTGCTGTTTATAATGTTTCTAAATCTCATGATGAATGGACCAATAGAAATGCTCCAAAATAGCTTGGAAATACGTCTGGTTCCATTGACTTACATTAAAAGTGAGACAGTTTTTGGCCTCTCCTGTAAAGTTGTGTTTTTGGGGATACTTGTTTTTCTTTGGAGAGTATTTCAAGAGGTGATTCCAAGGTCGTGAGCGGTGGAGTAACTAACCGAGTGCATGAGCAGAACAGATGGAGAATCTCCCAAAGCTCATTTGAATGGCAGCTCCGTTCTGTAAACCAGGTACTGCTGGATGTGCTGGTGTGATGTGTATGTAGGTGGTCAGTCCAAACTATCCAGGGTCATCAAAATTCCAAAACTTTTCTATCTCTGATACTCACAGAATAACAGGCCACGCCTGTGTTTGACCCCTGGTTTGCTTTATACTGTTAAATCTGGCAGTAGTCAAATATTTGAGGCTTAATTCCTTCTGTTCTGTGCAGACATTGCATGTAGGTTGGATGGCTCTCCAAGCAGAGCCCAAAAGAACCCCCGGTTCTAACGTCTCCCCATTCGTTCCGGTTCACCTGTTTATGTCACACTGTTTCCATCAATCCGTGTCTCCAGCTCGTCCTAAAGAAAGTCACTCAGCATCTCGTTGGACAGCTGGCTGACCGCCACCTCGCTGTGTGTGGATCCGGTGAGGATCAGCACTGTCCTGTGCGGCGTAGCGTCCGTGCATTGACCTTTGCTGCCGTCTGGACAGTGCCTGCAGGTCCGGTGGCTTTCGTAAAGTCCGTTGGAGAGCCGGGTGGAGTGGCACTCCAGCTGCAAAGCATTGTCCGCGCTCTTTGGCGCCACCTCTGGCCGGCACGCGCAGGGGCACAACGTCCGCTTGCACTTGGCGGCGTCCCTGCAGAGGGACTTGCGGAAGTTGGGCTTGAAGCCCAGGTAGACCATGGGGTTGTACAGGGTGGAGGACTTGGCGAAGATGGCCGCGATGGCGAACGCCACCGGAGGAACCATGTCTGGATTCACAAAGGCCGCCCACATGGACACGGCGGCGTACGGACTCCACGCCACCAGGAAGCCTATGCACACGGCCACGGACAGCTGTGTGGTCAAACAGAAGCATCAACACATGGACCAGTTCAAACATGGATAACAAGTGAGAATACGTTTCTACTGTTTATTAGCTAGCATGTTTAACTGAGCTGTTTTTATACTTTTTTAATACACTACATGGCCAAAAGTATGTGGACACAGTTTCTAATTACTGAGTTCAGGTGTTTTAGCAGCACGCTTTACTGACAGGTGTATATAATCAAGCAGATACTCATGCAGCCTCTATAGACAAACACAGGGTTGCACTAAGGAGCTCAGTGACCTTAAAGGTGGCACAGCTATAGGAGCCCACTTTTACCTAGAAGCCACCTGGATGGTGTACAGCTCTACCACTGGACTCTGGAGTGTTGTAAAGCTCCACCACTGGACTCTGTAGTGGTATAAAGCTCGACCACTGGACTCTGTAGTGGTGTAAAACTCCACCATTGGACTCTGGAGTGGTGTAAAGCTCCACCATTGGACTCTGGAGTGGTGTAAAGCTCCACCACTGGACTCTGGAGTGGTATAAAGCTCGACCACTGGACTCTGTAGTGGCGTAAAACTCCACCATTGGACTCTGGAGTGGTGTAAAGCTCCACCATTGGACTCTGGAGTGGTATAAAGCTCCACCATTGGACTCTGGAGTGGTGTAAAGCTCCACCACTGGACTCTGGAGTGGTATAAAGCTCGACCACTGGACTCTGGAGTGGTGTAAAGCTCCACCATTGGACTCTGGAGTGGTATAAAGCTCGACCACTGGACTCTGGAGTGGTGTAAAGCTCCACCACTGGAATCTGGAGTGGTGTAAAGCTCCACCACTAGACTCTGGAGTGGTGTAAAGCTTCACCACTGGACTCTGGAGTGGTGTAAAACTCCACCACTAGACTCTGGAGAGGTATAAAGCTCTATCACTGGACTCTGGAGTGGTGTAAAGCTTCACCACTGGTCTCTGGAGTGGTGTACAGCTCCACCACTGGTCTCTGGAATGGTGTAAAGCTTCACCACTGGTCTCTGGAGTGGTGTACAGCTCCACCACTGGTCTTCGGAATGGTGTAAAGCTCTACCACTGGACTCTGGTGTGGTGTAAAGCTCTACCACTGGACTCTGGAGTGGTGTAAAGCTCCACCACTGGTCTCTGGAGTGGTGTAAAGCTCCACCACTGAACTCTGGAGTGGTGTAAAGCTCCAGCTCTGGACTCTGGAGTGGTGTAAAGCTCCACCACTGGACTCAGTTCTAGTAAAGTGTGATGTCAATGCTACAGCACACAAAGACATGTTACACAGTTTTTTTTGCCTCCAGCAGCAGTTTGTTGAAGAACACTTTCCTGTTCTAGCATGACTGTGTCCCTGTATACAAAGCAACTCCTTAAAGACCTGGAGGAGCCCTGACAAAAACACCCCTGAACGTTAAACATGAACCAGGCCTTCTAGCCCAGTACAAGTGTCTGACCTCCCAAGCACTCCTTTGACTAAATGGGCATAACTTTCCACAGACAGATTTTGAAATATCCTGGAGGAGGCCACATTAAGGACCCTGGTTTTGGAACAGTATGTCCAAAAAGCTCATAGATGCTCTTATAGTGATGGTCAAGTGTCCACATATTTTTGGCCTCTTTTACAGTGGATGAATTAGTGTTACTGTACCGGGTTAATGTTGAAACGTTGACTGTGATGTGAGCAGTGTTGGTGATGCTAGTGCAGCTTTACCAGGTTTAAGAATCGCACCTTCACAATGAGGGTCTGAGCGTTGACGATTTTGTTCTGGGGGGAGATGTGCTGCTGGATGGCCTGCCGGGACCCCCGCACCGTCATGAGGATAAAGGCATAGGAGAGGAAGATGATGGTGCAGGGCACGATGTAACAGAAGAAGAAGAGGCAGATGATGTAGGACATGGCAGGCAGGCTGTGGTTGGGTGCGTACCAGTCGATGCAGCAGGCCGTCCCGTACGGCTCAGAGCCGTACTGACCCCAGCCGGACAGAGGACCCACCGCAAAAACCGCAGCGTAACACCAGACCCCCACCACCAGCAGCAGAGCGTGGGACGAGGAGAACTTATTCCCTTGGAGGACAGAGAGAAAAACAGATAATAATAATAATAATTGATTATTATGTTTAATAATAATAATCTATTATCAATTATTAATTGTTACTCAAATTTTGCCTGTAAAGTATCTAAATAAACACATGATCAACACATTTAACATTAAATATCACTGGAAAACCAGAGTTGGTGTGCAAATGGTGGCTAAAATGTAGCTAGGTGGTTGCTATGGTAACCCCAAGGGTTGCTAGGGTGTTACCAGGTAGTTGCTATGTTAACCCCAGTGGTCGCTGGGGTCTTGTTAGATAGTTGCTGTGGTAACCCCAGTGGTTGCCAGGTTATTGCAAGGCAGTTGCTATGAAATCTCAAGTGGTACTTAAGGTGTTGCTCAAAGGTTGCTACGGTAACTCCTGTAATTGCCAGAGTGTTGCTAGGCTGTTGATCTGATATCCCATGTGGTACCTAAGGTGTTGCTCACTGGTTGCTGGGGTGTTGCTTGATTGTTGCTATGGTAACCTCAGTGGTTGCTAGGTGTTGCAAGTGCAATTACGATGGAATCCCAAGTGGCAGTTAAGGTGCTGCTCAATAGTTGCTACAGTAACCCCTGTGATTGCTGGAGGGTTGCTAAGCTGTTGATGTGATATCCTAAGTGATACCTAGGGTGTTGCTCAGTAGTTGCTATGGTGACCTCAATGGTTGCTGGGGTGATGCTAGGTAGTCACTATTGTATTGCACGTGGAAGCTTTTGTTTTGCTTAGTGGTTGCTATGATAACCCCGCTGTGGTTGCTGGCATTTTGCTAGATGGTTGCTTTGGTATCCCAGTGGATTGGTAAGGTGTTGCAAGGCAGCTGTTGTGGTGAACAAGATGGTTGCTAGGGTGTTGCCTTGTGGCTACTATGATATCCCAAATAGTTGCTAGCGCGTTGCTATGGTATCCCAGGTGGTTTTTTAGGGTGTTGCTAGGTGTCTGTCGGTGGTTGCTATGATGTCTGTCGGTGGTTGCTATGATGTCTCACATTTAAGCTGGGAACCTGTCATTTTGCTTCTCATT